>VUQI01039123.1:0-32514 GCA_015106735.1 Paratilapia polleni | reverse complement strand
CCCCAACAATCAGACGACCCCCTATGAGCAAGCACTTGGCAACAGTGGGAAGGAAAAACTCCCTTTTAACAGGAAGAAACCTCCGGCAGAACCAGGCTCAGGGAGGGGCAGCCATCTGCCGCGACCGGTTGGGGTGAGGAGAAACAGAAGAGAGCAGAGGGAGACAGGACAAAAGGCACACTATGGGAGAGAGACAGGGTTTAATAATAGCTAATGATTAAGACTAGTATGATATTAGCACGTTAAATGGCCCTGCTAAATCAAATGGAGGTTTGATTCTTTTCAGGTGAAGTTTGTTTGTTTGTTTGTTGTTACAAAACTATTAATGGTAGAAAAAGTACTTTGATATTTTTTATATTTTTTAGCAGCAATCTTACAAACTACAAATACTTTGTTACAAACAAAACTCTGATTAACAGATCATTAACCTCAGAATACGAATGCATTATAAAATGATACTCATTAATCAAAACAGACTTTTTATTTTATTATTTTAAATAACTTAATGCATTAATATCAATGCACTGCAGCTGTTATGGTAGAGATAACATTAATCACTTCATGTACTGCTGTGTAGTTTCTCATGGTAATCAATACAATGTCATCTTAATCAATAACACAATACATTTATTTATAAATATAAATATAAAACTATAAAAATATTTAGCATTATTCAAGTAAC
The DNA here is from genome assembly GCA_015106735.1 of Paratilapia polleni. NCBI lineage: Eukaryota > Metazoa > Chordata > Actinopteri > Cichliformes > Cichlidae > Paratilapia > Paratilapia polleni. The sequence goes on along the minus strand of VUQI01039123.1, from coordinate 31,832 downwards.
TAGCAAGAAAAGTCAGCAGATAAATGAGTGGAGTCAAAAGCACAATACTTGCCTGTTTAAGTGGAGCTGACACATAAATTAGCAGAATGTCAATCCGTAAAGTCATTAATTAAAGAATAATGGCAAAATAAATGAAAGTTGAAACGATGATCAGCGCAATGGCACACGTCAGAGTAGTGATAATTTATCAGCAGACAAAGTTCATTCACTTGATAATTGACTAAATGATTTAGATATTATTTGTAGTCTTTTCTATTTGATCATTGTCTCAGACTCTAAATGTTTGATTTGAGCTGCCTCCAACCTCTCTGCTGTCTCCTCTTTCTCCCTCTCTCTGGTCCACTGATGTGTGCGATGGGTTTAGTGGATATCCAATCCCGTGTCTGACTTGGGCAAACAGCATTCCTTCCATCCCTGTGGTCCAGCTCTGGGGTATGTCTGAGCCTCCTCGGCCTAATCCTGGAGACAGACTCAGCAGGCTCCTTCGCGTTCCTCTTCTTCTGGCCTACAGGTGACCCGGCGTCATCAGATGGTCAGATCATTGTCAGTGGTTGGACCCTCCACCACAGCTGTACACATTCTTTGACCCTTCAACCACAACCCATGGAGCGCCAGTGTAAAATGCAACATAGAAAATATGCAACAGAAAATCCCATTTAAAGCTGCGAGGAAAGTTCTCCCGTAAACACCTGCTGATCCCAGCCACAGATAACTTCACTGTCAGTACGTTTTTATATATGCAGCTGATGCTGATGTATTTTCACATTTTAACTCAGTATGGTGGACAAACAGTTCCCTGTGGTACACGTAAAGCTGAGACACACCTGAAACACCTCACCTATAGGAGGCATTCTGGTCCGAAACTGAACCACCTCAGCTGGCTCCTTTTGACGTGAAGGAGGAACAGCTCTACTCTGAGCTTCTCCTGGATGACTTATTTTGTTAATATTGGATTTTAAAAAACTCACAGATGCCTGATATGATAGAGTCACCCATCTTCACCCATCAGCTCTCATACTGTCCTTTGGTAAGCTAAATGATAATTGTCTTGATTTGTGCGTCTGTTTTCCCTTCACACATAATTATGGGGAGTTTTTCCACTTGAGAAGCCGCTCTGCTTAGAGAACCAGAAGTGTTCACTTGAGGCTCTAATGAGTGAAATCTTTTTTACATGCAGTAAATGTCACATACATGCACTCCAACCCACTTCTCACATATATATATATCCCACACTCCATCTTCGCCCTCCTCCTTTGGGAAAATCTCAGCCTCTCTATCCATCACTGCGCCTGTAGTGTCACTGTCTCCCCTTGCATAAGCAATAACAGCACCAACAGCGCTAACACGAGCCAACCAAAGCCCCAGCTCGTTCAATCACCCCGATATGAATCTGCTTAAAACCCATCCATCGAGCTCTCAGCCAAATCCATCAGTGCAGGCTTAAGATCGGCGGCACACGCGACGCTGATAAGACCGTCTCTGTGGTCAAGGCCCGGTGATGAGGAGCAGAGTAGCAGCTGGGCTGGACGGCTATCTGCAGCTCTGAGAAAGTTAAAGCAACGCTAACAGACGAGAGCTGTTAGGAAAACAGTTGTGGCTCCGGCTTTGGTTTGTTTTTGCTGCTGAGGGAGCCAGACTGGGAGTTTTGTGTAATTGGGGGCAGTGGACTGTTTTGTGGCAGATTGTATGAGATGATGTTTCTCCTGATTTGTTAAAAGACTGAGAGCTAAATTGGATGCCTGCCCTTCATCACGGCTGTTGCTTTTGTCTCTTCTGTCTTTTGCACTTTTAGACCCTTTGAGAGCACAACAGGGAGAGTTTTTCACTTCTCTCCCATCTGCATGTGTGTGCTGAGCGGGTCCATTTTATGAGGTATATACTGTGTGGATTAGCAATGTCGGCTGAATCCACGTGGCTGTAAAAGCTGCACAGAGCTCAAGGACAGGTAGCTTAGAATAGAGCTTGTGGGCTCTGTGAACTCAAGCCTCCACAGATGGTGGGGGTCAGAGGGGCCACATTAAGGAGCCCTGCTCACTGTAGTTCTGCTCCACGGACTCTTTCTCCAGCCTAAAGGTTTGTATGATGAGCAGAAAAGAGGAGAGAAAGAATCTGAGAAAATTTTGTGTAAGATATTAAATGGACATATTCTGCTCTTTCCAAGTAGATGTTTTTATTCTAGTAGAGCAGCTTTGCATGATTCACAGTTCAAAATAATCCTTCTTTATCGTATAATGGGTTGGTGCAGCCCCTCACTTAATCTTCTCTGAAACAAGGTGTTTTAGCTCTTCCCCCTTTTAGGCCACCCTTACTTTTCTGCTGATTGGCTACCCCTCACAAACAGAAGGTTTGATCATTAGGTGGGTGGGGCGTCTGCGCTCACAGTCAGAGCAGTCTGCCTGAGATGAGCAAACAAGGTGTAACCAAGGGGTCTAGATGCTGGTGGTGGTGGAGATGAAGAAGGCGGGAAATGATTGGACCAGACTTATGATAACAAAATTGGGTTTGGGAAAGTGGAAGTGATGTAAAGAGCCCCCAGGCCAAACGCCGCAGATCGCAGGCAGATGAGTAAATATAGATCTTCCGTATGACTCAGTCACACTGAGGAAGGCAAACCTCCTCGAGGAGGAAAAATCGGTGGTTGCCTGGTGATTACATTTAATTTTTTCACATTTGGTGACCGATTACAGCGACCGTCTGGTCACCCAGATGTTGAGCATGTAACAACCTCAACCTCTGGGCAACCACTTTCAATCGCAAGGAGATTGCACAGGTTGCCAGGTGGGAGGCACCCTGTCTCCAAACAATCGCAGTCCGACGCAGACCGTCTGCAATCACTCTCAGACAGATTGGTGAAGGTTTGCAAATAATTTAGAAATGCAGGCAGATTGCCAGCACGTTGCAGTCAGTCTCACTCAGTCTGCACTGATGAGCACAATTCAACTGCGCTGTGTTTCTTTACAACACGGGACTCAACAGGTTGTATTCTGGTTATATTCCTATATAAAAGAAAAGTTGCTGAGCACCATCCTACAGCAACTACATCACTATTTGTAAAGGAATTTCTGAATTTCAGTTTCAAACTTATGAGGTTCTGACTGTAAGTAGTTCATGTGAATTTGTGTGCATGTAGACAGCAACAAATTTGAAACAGCAACAGAATTCCGATTTTGGCGGCTTTATCACAGTTAATTGTGCTATTAACACAAAAAGGCAACAAGATCACAAATTTATTGCACACAGTCGCAATAATTTTGGTCGTGCCGCATTTTCCAACCACTGTTTTCCCTAGTGCGACTGTAGCACTACTGAACTTACACTTAAGCTTCAGTATAGTAGAGTCCACCTTGACTTGAGGGATGAATTCATGGTGCAGAAACCCAGAAAATAAGACCGAAAATATCCCACAGTATAAATTTCATTTGTTTTTATCGTGAAAGAGCGAGAGACAAAGAAGAGGAAAGGAGGTCACAGGTGATATAAAAATAATACAAAATAAAAATGAAAAAAGAAACACTAAAACGAACAGCAGAGGCCCGATAAAGGCCTTTTCTGTGACTCTGCAGGTCCACAGTGGCCTCATGCAGAGCGGACGCAGCTGCAGCAGCACAGAGAGAAAAGAGTCGCTTCGAAATGAGATTCCACTTCTCCTCAACACTTTGATCCAGGCAATATCGCTGCGCTGCATCTCAGCCCGCAGCAGGAATGCCAGGTCTCCACTGCCACGGTGAAGATCGTAAATAAACATCCTCCCCTCTCCTGTCCTCCGCCACCCGGCCTCAAAGAAGATTAGAAATAATTCAGACGCTCATCTATCTTTCACTCCCAAAACGAATAAAGGAGCGGGGCCCATATCTGCTCTCCATCTCTGCAGAGACATCTCCACCCCATCACATGGTTTTAGTTTTCCTAATCTCTCCACTCCGTTTTCTTTATGGCAAACCATTGCCGCTCACATTCTTCTATTATGATAGGGCAATCTACTTTATTTAATAATTCACCGGGCAATCTACCTGCAGAGAGGTTTGTGGACGAGAGCAGCTGAACTCAGGAATAAATACAAATAAACCTGCACTCCTGGGAGGGTAAAGAGACATTTTTGGCACAGTGAGATATTTATTTTTATGTGGTAGATCACCCAGAGGAGAAAATTAGAGATAACACAGCTGAACAAAACATGCAGCTTTTTTATCCAAAGTACACTGCGTTTCTATCACACAGGAACTCATCTAGTTGTGAGGATGGATTTACACAAAGTGACCGGAACACGTAAGAGGCCATGCTAACACTTAAAACTAGAATCCAAGTCTGCGCAAGATATTTCCATCCCATGGTGGAAAGGTGAAGATTCCCTCTAATATTTACAACACATGCATTTGTCCCTCCCAGTAAAAAGGCCTACAAGAAGGTCTCAAGCTGGACTCAGACTCATGCTATTAGCAGGGCAGAGATGTAGCCAAGAGCAAACACCTCATTAACTGTTACTGTGAACAAACAACCCTTGTGGATAAGCTCACTGGTAAACTGTAGTTTTGCTATCAATGCAATTTACATTGTAATGGCCCTACAATATTAGAGAGAGAACCCCAACAATCAGATGGCACTCTATTAGCAGCATTTGGTGTCAAAGAAGGACTCTCTGAAAACAGGAAGAGACCTCCAGCAGAACCAGGCTCCGGGAGGGGCAGCCATCCGCCGCGACCTGTTGGAGGGTGAGAGGAAAAAAACAAAAAAGAGGAGCACAGACAGGACACAAGCAACAAAACAGCTAAAGTTAGCAGTTAGCTTATGAAAGTGTTATATCCACATCTGCACTAAAATTAGATGAGTTCTTCTGCTGTTCATGCCCCACCTCTCAACCAAATTTTATGACAACTGGCCCAGGAGACAAACTAATTGCACTGAAGACAAACCCTCACAGAGGCTTCTTCTCCTCGGTGGATGAAGTAAGCAGCTGCTTTCTGGAGGGGTTGGAGTTTTAAAAGGTGGACAGACACAAGGAATGGAGAGGTTCAGGGTCACCTGATCCAGCCCTTACTCCAAGCTTTATGAAAAAGGAAAGTTTACAGTCTAATCTTAAAAGTAGAGAGGGTGTCTGTCTTCTGAATCCAAACTGGGAGCTGGTTCCACAGAAGAGGGGCCTGAAAGCTGAAGGCTCTGAATGCCCTTCTACTTTGAGAAACTCTAGGAACCACAAGTAAGCCTGCAGTCTGAGAGAGAAGTGCTCTGTTGGAATAATATGGTGCTATGAGGTCTTTAAGATGTGATGGGGCCTGATCATTCAGGACCTTGTATGAGAAGGATTTTGAATTAAATTCTGGATTTGAAGAGAGGTTAATATGGGAGAAGTATGAGCTCTCTTTCTAGCACCAGTAAGATCTTAAACCAGGTATCTTATGTTATATCCAAACGCCATATCCCAAGCATGTTAAAACCAGGTTAAGATTCAAGAATAGTGCTGTGCATTGAACACACTCATCGACTTCCCTCCACAGAGACAGGAGCTACACATATTCAAACAGACTAAAAAAATCTATCAGCTGCTTGCTTGTATCTTACAGAAATACATTTGTTCAGTTTTTATATAGAACGAGATCTGAGGCAGCAGTAATTATACTGGTGACTGAGACCCCAGGGGGTTAAATCTCACACTACAGCTCACTGTATGAGACATAAAAACAACATAAAGCTCTCTGCGTGCTGCTCAGGGGGCAGCAGCAGCAGCAGGACCAGGTGCAGCGGGCAGGTGAGGATGCAGCTACCTGAATGTGAAGTGGGCCAGTGCTAAAAAAAGAAGCATGCACCATCAGCAGAAACCGTCGGCGGCAAAATCCAAGAACAAAAAGCACGTCTTCATTTCTGCTGCTGTTCTTTCAGCTCCCTCACATTTGCTCTGGACTCCTGCTGCGAAAAGCTTGATTGACACTTCACTGACTTCCCTGCCCCATGTGGCAATCACGGCTTTCAAATGGCGCCATTATTAGCTCTGAGAATGAGTTTAATCGAGGCAGAGTGCTATAAAAATGTTAGACATGGTTAACTATGATGGTAACGGACAGACAGGCGGGATTATGATGGGTCGTCAGTGCTTCTCCAAACCCCTTTGTGCAGCAATTTTTATCGTTTCCCCAACATCTGCCTACCTCCTCCCTTTACAAATTGTTTGTTAATTAGGGAATTATTTGTGTGTGTGAACGAAATGAAAAACACAATGGGGTGGGTAATAAGCGGCCAGCAATGGGCCCCATGTGCTTGACCACATGGGGATCTGCTGAGGAGGAAATTGTTCGGTGTTGCAGTTTTCAGCAGTGGGGGGAAGTGTGACAAAAAGTTGAGAAAAAACAAAGACAGGAGAGGAGAAAACAAAGAGGAGTTGGCTCACGCAGTGGAGGAAAACGTGCAGGTGGGGTGTGTGTGGAAACAGGTGTGATCAAACACGTGCGCTCGAGTGAGTGTGCTGGTACGTTTGAGTCTTCATGCATTTTAATGACTGAATGTTGAGGATCTTAACCTTTTAACACCCACTGGAGACCCATTTGGGGTTAGGAAAGTGGAAATATCTAACTGACTCTCAACATTTCCATCCACTGGCTGTAAACGGTTTAGAGTAGAGGGTCAGCGGCAATGCACAGGCCTGTGTGTGTCACTCAGGGCTTTCTAGAGTGTGTGGCGCACACAAGAAAAGCTGAAGAAAACCGTAAGTCTTAACTGAAGATCCAGATGAGGCAGAGGAGGCTCTGTGGGTTAAATCCCAGACGAGTGTATTAAAAACAGCACTTCATGGCCTCAAACAAAAGGTGGGAAGGTTTAGGCACATAAGCTGAGTGGTTTGGACAGGAGTCATATGAATGTGAAAGTGAACAATGGTTATTTTTGACATTTTCAGTTTTATTTATCACTGCTTTGAGTGATTCTTTACATTTTCCAAATATAAAAGTGTGAGCCGTGTACACCAAATTATTTAAACAGTTTTCATCTCTCTGTAACCAAAATGTGTATCTATCACCTGTTGCCTCTTAGGTTTGCTGAACCATGGCTAGTCTTGAGTCCCCCTAGTTTATGGATTCAATCCAAATAAAGAAAAGTCACAGAGGAAAATAGAGAATTTAACCGTGCATGAACAGATTTGCTTGCTTTCACTGCCAACACTGCCGGCTAACTGGCATGCTTGATCTGCATCTCAGCTTTAGTCAAAATTAAACTGAAACTTAACTTTTAATAGCTATTAGGCTGCTGAATGTTTTATTTATTATCAAAGACTACTTTTAATTTGATTCATTTGCAAAAACACAGGTAGAGTGAGGCTGTTTTAGAAGTAAATAGAAAAGCTGACCTGCAGAACTTTATAACAGACCTAAACATGCTAATAGATATTTGTTCCTCTAATTCATAATTGTTCCTTTTTGTTGCAAACCTGGTATTATTGCAATGAAAATGCAAGGTTAAAAGTACCAAATAATCATAAACACCTCACTGCAGAGTAGTGTGTTTAAAGAATAACAATGTTGATAGGCTAATTTATGCTTAATTGGCTGTGTCACCTTCCTCATAAGGCCCAAGTATGTTTTGCGGCTCCATGCAGATTTCTTTGGTCAAAAATTGCTCAAAAATGGCTCTTTGGACTTTAAGGTTCAGGTTAAAGCAAAGTTCAGTCAGCTTAGAGTTAAACTACAGGTTAGGTTTAGTCACTGAGGCTGAGCAGGTGCATTAAAACTGACTGCTGGAGGTGAATACTTTCACAAGATTAAAAATCTAAGCTCTCGCCGATGCAACAAGGAATGCTGGGAATTCTAGCTCCACTTCCAAGAACTAAGATAAAACATTTGGAGCTACCAGCACATCCCAGTAAACACATTAACATGTGATGTTGGATTCAAAGCAGCACAGAGGGCAATTTGTTGCAAGACATCCTCCTCCCACACACACACACACACACATCCACCCCTTCTAAATTCAACATGAGGCCTTTTACTCCGACACACTCCGCTTTGCAGGGACATGAATATACATTTAGCTGCAACATGAATAACCAGGGCGAGTGGAGTGGCACAGTGATGGAGCATCGTGCCTGCCTCCCCTGTAGTTAAACAGCATTCAGCATAACTTATGCGAGTGCCAATCACTCCAAATGAAAAGCACAAATTAAACTCTCACGCTCAAATGCATAATTAGACCTCTGACTTGGCAGTGGAGCGTAAACGATTGAGGGCGGAGAGATGAGGACCCATGCAGGAGTTTTTTTTAATGCTTGTAGAGGTGGGTACACACACAATCTTATTACGGCGTGCTGGAGAGAGTCACAGGGCAGACATAGAGCCTGAATTAGAAACCTTCATGTTGAGTGTTTTCAGCTGATAGCAAAACCATATATTCCTTCTAACCAAGAACACTTGAGCGGCACTCCTTCACTCCCTTCCAATCAGTGCTTCACACACGCTGGCAAACACCAGTTATATGGCAAATGTACAAGTTAGTGAATGTGCTGCACAAATGGTCACTTCTCCTGCAGGAAGGAAAATGTGAGGCTGGCACATGAAAAACGCAAATACAAATCTTTTGTTGGAAGCTTGTAAATCTTTCACATCTGGGTCTTTCTCCACATTCCTGTGTCCAAAAAGCCTTGACAACAGCAACCATAAACACGTTCCCGAAGCTTTGAGACACCACACTGTGATACTTGATGCTGACGTCACAAACCCCAGCAGAAAAAAAAAAGACATCGCCAGCCTTCCTGACATAAAGAGTAAGTACATTAAAACTGACCTCCAAACAACAGTAAAAGTCCAGGTAGTAGTCATACAGTCAGTTTGACAAATAACGAGTGGAAGGCAAAAGGCAAATTCCAGGAAAAAAGTCCAAAATTTCATGCATGAGGAGTTGAACTAGAAGGAAACTAGAAAAACAAGAGGAGGACTAACTTGGAAAATGGCTGCCATGCCCAGCTAGGACTGATTAACTGACTGGATGCAGGTGTGGCAGAAAAAAAGGGGGTAAAAATAACAAAAAATGCAGAAGTAAAGGTGACAGGGATGAACAAGAAGTGAGGATTACAAAATAAAACAGGACCTTGCACCTAGATCTGCATAACTCTAATGCATTAGCCATCCCAGCAGAGTAAAATATGAGGCCTGTCTGCTCTTTGTCAAATGTTCCAGCTACCATTTAGCATTACTTATTTGCAGCATTATGCATAAAATACTTCATGTGTATGTTGTGTGGTCAGCAGCAGCAGTCCTCATGGGGTGGGGAGTGAACAGGGAAACAGGACAGAGTGTTCAGTTGAGCAGGTCTAACTGTGGTTATTTTATAAATAATGACTCGTATTTTTATGACGTGCTTTATTATTTATGAAACTAAACTATAAGGAAAGGAAGCAGCATTAGCAGCACAGCGTTCAATACATGTGTACAGTGAGTAAAGAGTACAGGCTTAAGTTAACAGGCGAACTCAGCAGTTGCAGCTATTGTTCATGAGACAGACGTAATGATGTTTTTGTCACTTAAAGGAAAACTGACAGAGCGATGGTCAAAGGTCAGAACTGTAAGCAGGCGGTTTTACCTGCTGAACTCCCACCTGGACAAAACGTATTCATGCTTTTATTTTCTTAAAGTGACAGTTTACTGCAGCACACTCCTTTCCTCCTTTAATAATCCAAAAGTCATCCCTTTTCTTTTATTGTCTTATTATTTATGTTTATTTTTTATTGTTTTATTAGTATTTCTTAATTATATTCACAGTTTGTGTTTAGCATTTTTTTGTGCAATGTTTACTCCTATCTCTCTTAACTTTACTTTAATTTTCTACTGTCTTGTTTTGGTCCTAATGCCTAATGCCTTTATGCTTCTGTTTTTATGTTTAAAAAATGAAACTCACTTTTAAAGGTGCTAGCTAAATAAACTAATACATAAATAAATAAATGGTTTTAATAATGGTAGTAGTATTAGCTAAAACGAAACATCATGCCAATACTAATCTTGTATGAATCCCCTCCAAATGTAATAAGTGTGTATTAACTAATTCAGAGAAAAGCGGTGAATTGGCGTACAGTCTGTACAACAGGACGGGGAGATGAACAGGAAGTGGTGTGTCGTTATTTCTAATGTTGATCACGTGAGGAGCAGTTTTATGTTTTTTGTGAGTTTTTAGCTCTTTATTTAGCAGCGTTGGGAGGACAGTTCATGGAACTTGGAGTGCAGACCGACATGTAACTTTCTTATCAGGTTAACGACTGAAGGTTGGTATCGTATATTGTATTTTCTTATGAAGGTTTTGTATCTGTCTTACTTTGGGAGGGAATGTTAAACAGGTGATCAGTGTGTTGGTGTAGAGCCAATTTAATAAGGATTTCACAAATAAAGAATTAGCCTGAGTTGTGTGTGTTTCTGATCTTATATTGGCCCTTCATACGTACATGTTATCACATCTTAAAACACTTTTTATTACTGTTTTGTATCTGATTATGTGAGCTCTGTGAAATATTAAGCTGCTGCTCCTGAGATGACACCCAGTGGAAGAAACCTCGACTTGAGTTTCACTCTTATCTGCGTGCTTCATCTCAGGCTGCATTCCCAGGGTTTTCTGTCTCAGTCTCCCTGCTGAGTGACCTCAACGTTTTCCACAAAGTGCATTAACAGTCCACTCTGATTGGGAGACAAAAGACATCCCTGCTGATGTGGTTAGAGTTGTTGTTGTGGCCTAGATGAAGACATGATTGAAGCAACATGGTGGTGAAGCTGAGGGAACCAGTGGCACACAATATTGGATTCTTTTTCCACTTAAAGTCAGAGAATATGATGCTGTTGTGACATCAAATTAGTTTTTGGATAAGTGACGTTATATTCTGGTGAGTAAGGATTCAAATACAGTGATTACTTTGCAACAGAAGTACGTGGTTGTTCTGGACAGAGTCCAGTTCCCAGTAGCCACAGACTGAGAAGGTGTCTTCTACTAGCGGCCAAATTCAGAATATGTTCAGAGAACCTAATGCTTGAGTCTTGTCAGGTGGCTCCTTTAAAAGCAGTTTATCCACTTGGTCTTCCGTCCACCCTCTGCTTTGTACTGGAACCAGTATCCTATTGAAATGCTTTATGGTCGACACAAGTGGAGAAATCTGGGGCTGAAAAATGAAACCAACACAGAAATGCTAAAAAAAGCTGCTGTTCCTCTGATGTCCACTTGAGGCTCCAGCAGTGAGTCAGTCCCCACAGACTCCCATGTTAAAATGTCCAACTTTACAGCAGAAATAAACATGTTTACAGAGTCTTCCTAACAACTGTACAAGGTGTGAACTTTCACATAATTCAGTCTTAACATCCACAGGATGTCCATCTGTGGTTGGGGTTTGGTGAATGTACACCTGTACACCTGTTTTTATAGAACTGTTGCCTGTTTGGAACATCACATCCATCCACCCATTTCTTAACCGCTCATCCAGATCAGGGTCAGCTGTCACAGGGCGAAAGGCGGCGTACAGCCTGGACAGGTCACCAGTCTACTGCAGGCCCCAATGACCCGAAATGGAAAATCCCTCAACTGAACAAAAATACCAAAATGTATGCGATTTAATTTAAAAGGCAACATCTTCTAGTTTCTAAAAAAACTGCCTATTTAGCATGTGGCTTAAACCCTAAACCTGACCTTAAACAGGATGCCGGTGACATGGTGGAAGGATTGCATTTACACATATTTAAGGGCGTGGGTGATGATTCATTTGTTCAGTGTTCAGTAATATGAAAATACACTCTAGGGAGTCAGCTACTTAGTTTTTCCTGTGGGTAAATTTTATTTTAAGCCTTTTTCCGCACGCCAAAATTAGCATTTCATTTAATATCACAAAGAATAAAGGGCGCAGCTAGCCAGTCCAAGTACAGTCATGTCCTGTTTAAAAGAAATAAGATGGTGATGTCCAGAATGCAAATCTTAAGGCTTCAAACCAAACCAGTGAGTGATGGCACAGTGGTCACGTTCATCTTTTATATGAAGTCATCTTTTCTGGTCGGGGTCAGGACCTTCCAAATATGGGAAGTGGGATGGAGCAGGTGGGTGAAGCATGAAACCCATTCAGAGCTCATAACACAAAATGCTTTTTTTTCATCTAATAGTCAAGGTGCATTAAACACAATCAATGTAAATGCTATAAAATGCATTAAAATTGATAACCATGACGAAAGATAAACATGCATTTATGGAAAACAATGTGGACCAGTTCAGGCATGTCAATCCAGCCGGTCACCACATGAAATTATTCCATTCTTTCTATCCACTTAAGCAGCATAGACAGCAGCCCAAAATGCATGTTTCCTCTTGCACAATAATTAGAAAATATGCAGCATGTGAGAAACAAATCCCCCTCAGAACTGTCTGTTTGTAATATCAGAATATGTGCAGGCAGCCATCAGGAAGTCATCCAGCTTGGCCAGCAAAGGTTTTGGACGCACAAGTTTTCGACTGGCTCGAATGACAACTGATTGCGCATGCTCGATGAGACCAGACATGGCAGGAAAAGCCACCGGTTTTCAGTAAATCCAAGAGCACAACACTCCAAGATATCAGGATTTATCTACTGGACACCGTGTCCTGAATAAGAAATCATCTCAACTATCAACCTCAGCACCCCACAATAGAAGAAACAATTGAGAATGATATCATGTATGTCCTTCAGCATCCTTTAAAGTAAAAATTCTGTTCTTCTATTCCTCACTGACAATATTATCTGGTCTATTTCTGTAGCAGAGTGAAACAGTGTGAATAGCACGCCGCTGCCTTGGAAACAGAAACCCTGGAGAGAATGGAGGGCTGATTAGAGTAAGGCTGCTCGTCTCCAATCAAACCCAGTGTCTTGTCTGTTTACACGGAGCATGTCCAGAGAGTTCTCCACACTGAGCCTGAGGGAAGCTGGGTGGGGGGAGTGGGGGGGTCAGTATCTCCATTTGCAACTGATGCTAAAATCCAAAGGCTGTAAAAATGTGCATGAAGGTTTACTGAAGAATGACTCGAAGCTCAGCTGGTCTTTTCCAGACCCTGCCTCTGGGATCACATTGTACTTGCAAATATTCTTTAACATTGTTTTAAAGCATCTGATTGAAATTCCACATGATGTGAAATTCATGCTTTTCTTTGATCGGCAGCCTGCATCGTAACAAAAACTTTTTTTCTTGTAAAGTGAGCAGATGAAGAAGAACAAAAACAAAAATTCATATCTATTCTAATTATAGTTTATTATATTATGCTACAAATTCAGATTCCATACTTTAACATTTAGTTGAGGTTGTAGTAGATTGTTGTATGTTGGTCTTTTCATCAGCGGGTAAATCTGATTTGTGTAAATGATGCACTGGTGGATGAGGTGTTTCTGCTTCACCTACTTCCAAGGTGCATGGAGAGAAAAAAGCAAATCTGAAGAGGTCAGTACTCCAGCTGATCAGGGTCATCAGGGTTATGACCCTGATGAAGGCCACAGGCCGAAACGTGTAGGTCTAAACAATAAAGTTCTTCAACACTACAAGAGTAGCTGGAGTACTGACCTCTTCATATTATTCTCCCAAAAAAAAGCTGGAAGTTATTTCTCCTCATCAGTGAGGACTTTGGAAAGCCACACAAATAATATACACAATATGACTGTAACTGCTAATCTTCATGTCTCCATGCTAAATGTAAATCTTAGTGTGAAGACTTTGAGTACATGGAAGCTGAAGTTTTGTTTAATTGGACGGAGCTGGACTACCTGGTTCCTGTGTCTTTATGCTAAAGCTAAAATAGCTAGCTGCTAGCTTCAGCCACAGAAGTGGCATCAGCCCTTCCATTTAACTCCTAACAAGAAAGCTAAAAACTGGGAATGTTAAATAATTCCTTTAACCAGAACTTTTAAAGCCCACACGTTTTCATCCCGTGGCGTGGTGTTCTGTTAGACACCGTCAGCGTCTCAGCGATGCATACAAGGTTTTTTTTTTGGTCTTGGTCTTCTTTTATAGAGCCAAACAGTCTGCATGTGAAGCTTCCTCTTTAATTTAGCTTCTCACTGGTTAACTTTAGGCACCAAAAACTACTTGGTTAGGTTCAGGAAAGATTGTGCAAAATGATGCTGTTAAATGTTATGCAAAAGGGTCTTTAAAAAGCATCCATACGTGATGAGTTGGGAGTGATTCACATCTCACTGTTGTCATAAGTTGTGTGTAAGTGTGAGACACCAGTGAAAGCAGCAGTATTCAACAGGAATGAAAACAGGCTGCTAAAGTTTGTATTAATCTGCAGCTAAAAATAGTCCCCAAAAATGCAACATTTCCTTTTGTTTGAAGTACAGTTTGCTAAACCGTCAGAGGTATTTTATTTTAATTAGCCATTTTTTTAAATTAAATTTAAGATTACAGAACTGTTCTTAAAAATGTATGTCTGCATTAGAAACAGACTGGAAAATGGGCCAACACAGTGCTGGTTTTGGTCGTTTCACAGCATTTGTTTGCAGTAGGTTAAAAAAAAAAAAATAGCCACAGTCATTCTGTAAATGGGGCTTGGTGCCACTCTAAACAGGGTCGAGATGGAGTGATATTACAAGTAAACCACTGTATGCAAATTCACGCTGTGGTCAATCATGCACTAACCCTTCCATGCAGGGAGAAAATCCACATACAAATCCTCACAGGAAAGACCTGCTTACAGATATCGAGAGATTAAGATTCATCCTGGCAAAAAGAGCATGCTACAGGTACACTCAAATATCAAGCCACACACACACACACACACACACACACACACTCCAGCACACAGGCAGTGGGAAACACAGCTCTAATACACATTAATACGTACTCATGCTCACGTACACGGGCGGGCTTGGCTTTATTTTGGCATGCTGCTCTGCGGCGAGCAGTGTGAGGCTTTAGAGGGATTGGACAGTGTTGACTTTGCCGTGAACCTGCAGAGCCTCTGCGCCCTCACAGCTGCCTCCCTCATCATTTGAGGAGGGCCTCCAATCACTGTGGAAAATCAGGGATGGGGAGGGCAGAGTATATATCACTCCTCCCCTCCTCCTTTTATGCCTCACCCTCCAACTGAGAGGGGAGGTTTTTATTGCCTCTCCTTCAAGGCGGTTGTCATAACTCACATTTCTTTGAGTTTATCTAATATTCCAATTATACTGCTGCATATTTGACGACCGCTGTTTTTAAGAGCACCTCTCAAGGGCACGGCTGCAGCTCAGGCATTTCTTAGCTGGAAGCCTGCAGCAGGTTGGGGTGCCTGTGACAGCTCTGTCATATCCTAACGCCCCCCCCATCTGGATTTTAAAGACTCGGCCTTCATAACAATGCAAAGAGTTAAACACTTTCCACCTGAAAGTAAGCATCATATTTCAGCTGGCTGTGAAACGAGCAAGGCAGGAGTGAGAGGTTTCACCCAGCAGCATGTTCACATAATCACTCATAGACCTGCAGCATTTCTGGCTTAAATCATGCTGTGATGATCCACGATCAATCAGGCTTTCTTTTGAGGTCTGATCTTTTCTCTCTTTGTCAAGGCCTACCTTATATTTAATAACCAAGCTTCATATTCACCAAACTTCCCATTTCCTTCATGAAACTTAACTTTGAAGTAAAACACAGACTTCAGAGGTCATATGTAGAGTAGATCAAATGACTCTGTAATTTCAAAAGGCTCAAAATAAGAGACAATAGAGCAGGGACGCACACCTAACTCTTCAATTTCCATCAACCCTTACTGTTTTAGTTCACTCTCATGGCTCTCATCGACCTCGTTTCAGCTGTTTCTTGTTCAAAAGGAAAAAAAAAAAGCTTAGATAAGCTGACCAGCTGCCCAGCACTGAACAATACAGTTCATTTTTTAATGTGCCAGTTCACAACAATAGCTGTCTCAAAGTGCTTTATACTGCAAGGTAAAGACCCTACAATATCAGAGAGAGAACGTCAACAATCACCTCTGAGTAAGCGCTCGGTGACAGGGGGGAGGAAGAACTCCTTCCTTTTTTAACAGGAAGAGGCCTCCAACAGACCTGGGTTCAGGATCAGGGAGGGGAAGCCATGTACCTCGATGGGTTGGGGGTGTGAGAAAAGAGAAGAGAGAAAAGAGGGAGCACAGAGAGACCACAAACAACAAAACAACAGCTAAAGTTAGACATTAGATTATGAAAAAATTATTTTCCAGATCTGCACTTAAATGGGCAGTATGGTGATTCAGTGGGTAGCACTGTCACCTCACAGCAAGAGGGTTCCTGGTTCGAACCCGATGGCAGGCTGGGCCCCACCTGTGTGGAGTTTGGGTGTTCTCGGTGATCTTCCACAGTCTGCGGTCGCCATGTCTCTGCTAGTCTCTTCCTTTGTGCACACCTCTTTGCAGTCAGCTGATGTAGGAGTAGCTTCTAAACTGAAGGCAGGTGATTAAAGCTTTATTCATAATCCTGAAAGTACCAAATGTGGCCAGTTAGAACTGAATTCATACTCTGAATTGCTTGATTAAAAAGGCCTTGGAGCTATTTTGCATTCTCTTTGTAGTTATTTTTATTAACGATTAATATTTCTTGTTAGAAAGTCAACCAAACGCAGGATCTGGGCGGGGTCAGAGGGCTTCCGGGCCTCTGCCCAGTAGGCCTGTTCAGTAATCCATCCAAAAGTGTGCAAGAGTAATTTATTCAGTACCCAAGGGCTGATGGAGATGGAAATTAAGACCCTAAGTAAAGGCAAATACGTTCTTTGATTTGAATCTAAATTTGAACCTTCTGGTTTTGGTGTATTAAGCCCTCGAGCTCTGTGTTCTCTGAAAATGAGATTTTGGCACAAAGGCAGGTTTAGCAGCAAAAGGTTACGTATTAATTCAATTTTACAAGCTAGAGACCTGAACTGCATGTTAGATCTGGGCTTATCAAGCACACTGGAGTGTTGAGGTATGGATTGATAAGAAAAAAAAATCATCTACAGCCTTAAGGCGCTCTAGGCCTGAAACTGTAATGATATAGCAGCAACATGGCTGACAGCACTGGCTCTTCTCCAAAGACTAACCACTAAAGGTACGCTTCCTCCAGCGTTTGGCACTGACACATGACCGGGTCTCCAGCCTGCAGTCATTGCCTCTCAAACACCGAGGCTTAGGTTCGGCTAAGCAAGACATATCTCCTGCTCATTCACTGTCTAAAAACCCCAGAGACAGCGAATACAAAGAAAAAAAGATCTATTTCAATTCATAATGAAAGCCAGTGCATAATTCTATTCATTTTTTGTGCCTAGATCAGTGAAATTCAAACTCTCCCATTCATTCCCAGAGAGCAGGCAGCGCATACCAAAACCCAAACCCCTTTACAGCAATAAGAGAGCGACTGAAAACAAGAGGCTGCATTACAGAGAAGGAAGAAAAGACAGGGGATCTGGGATTGATTCATACATGCACTTGTGGCCAAAGAAAATGGACACTGGCTTCCATTTTGGATACTTTGTGACTTGCTGACCTTTTCTGGGAACCAGTCGCTGGAGGCAGACAAGAAATTCTTACAGAAACGCGTCTGTGGTGGATGCATAGAAGTGGAGAGGCTGTTTCTTTGCCTCTCTCATTTTGTTTCATGGCTTCGAGGTAGCTTATGAGCCACTCAGACCACAGGGCCAATTTCAGGTGCAATTTCCTGGCCGAGCGAAGGCAGCTGCGCTCAGAACCTTGAGTCGAGCAGGGCAATATAAAAGCAAATGGACTCTTGTCCATTTAGGCTCACATATGGTCACATTTCATGGTAAAATGAGAATACGGAACGTCACAGGGTTTTCAGAACATGCTATTCTTTCTTAATGACAGCTATAGACTTGTAAGGGTATCACAGAGCCAAAATGCTGCCTTTTGTTTTCCCATCACCATCAAACTAAAAAGTCTAGACCCTGAAAAAGCAAAAAGTCCCTGAACACTAACTTTACTTTGTTGTACTTGGCACCTTTACATTTGTTTTGCATGCCTCTGTTGGCTCTCTTCCTTGTCCTTGTGGTCAAGGTCTGTGGTAATGTCATGCAAATGATATGCAGGGGCGGTTTACAGGACATGTTTGGACCTAACTGTTACATCTCAACGTTAATTTGATGTGACACATTAGCCAGTTGAAGCATTTTGTCACAAAAGCCATCGTCAGCGTCCTCTAAGTCATTTCCAAGCCAGGTCTCCAGACCGGGGCCCGGCCCCAAGTCGCTGCCGGCTGGCCCCCGGGCTGTTCAGCTGACCTACTAATCAGCAAGTTATTCCCTAAATAGAAACGGGCCTTTCTGAAGTTCTGTGTCAGCAGTTCTGCACAGAGGAGAAATGTCCTAGCTCTGCAAATCAAAAGGCACAAACACAAAGAATTCCAGTCCCTGTGACCAAAAACTGAAACCAGAAAAAGAATGCACCATATACAACATGTGCAGTCTGCATCATCTCCTCATGACCTTATGTTTGGCCTAATGAGCTTGCATAAATGACCTCCTATGTTTTTAAAGGATGGTGATAATTTACTCATAACTTGGTGTGAAAATCATTTAAACTGTACTTTAAAATCTGTGCATAAATATGAGGAGCTCAGCAACGATTTTAAGGTCAGCTGAATCTACGCCGGAGTTCCCCTCAGCAATTATGGACGACTGTAAATAAGGAAATAATTTCAGTGAATCTACAAGTGCAATCAATAGCTGTTCATTCACAGAGAGGAGTTATTGATCAATTTTCTTTCCGGTTCGTTTGTTCGTTGCACAGCCAGATTATCCCACGTGGGGACCCCTGGGGCAGGATGAGTTGTGGGCCCCAGTTCACATCACCACCACCATCAGCTCTGTGTGCGCTGTGTAAACATGTTTAACTGATTTATAGAGGAAATGCACCACGTGGGGTTCTGTCAGCATCGTAAGAGTCAGCTGTCCATTTCAGATTTGGCTGTGATGCTGGGAGTAGTCTTAATACCGAGACAGGTTGTTAAAAACCATTTTCTTAACCCTTTCAGTCCCAGATACCATGCTATCTTCAGAGCATCTGAACTTCACAATGGTTTGGGCTAGAGACAAACCATTTTTTTCAAGTGCCTGATTGTCGGAGTCACTTCCATCATTAAAAAATAAGATGGAAAAGATTTCTCCACTTTTTCCTTGGTGCATTACTTATTCCATCCAATTGATCAGTTCTCATCCACCAGCTTTTGTTGGTGGTATGTAGAGACATGTTACTGAATCAGATACTCCTATTGGCTCCAATTTTTCCAGCCTTCACAGCCAATCAGTGTGTGCACAAATGAGCCTCACTCCTGAGCTCAAAGCTAAGAGACATCTAGGTTTAGTGTAGTTCCTTTTGGTTTTATGGGCTAATATCCCACAAGTGCTCAGAAGTCTCTTATGATTGACATATACAGTTAGCTGAAGTTGTGGTAATTCTGGTACGTGTAAAGCTTGATGATACTGTGAACAATGACAGTTTTATAAACCCAAGTGTATGGAAGACAAAAGTCTAACCGTGGGTCTCAGAGGGTTAGAGAGATGTCTTAGAGTCTATGGACTAGAAATGAGTCAGTACTAATTTTAACCATGGATATTTTGATCTTTCTAGAAAGGAAAAAAGAACAGAAGGCACTTGGAGAGTTCAACCTCCACAAGACCAGTGTCACATTTTGAAAGTTTAAGGAAAATGATCTGGATCTTCACCAAGAGTTAAAGGGTTCTTCCTGTGCAGTTGAGCCGTCTTGTTGCATGTTCTTGGAGGAAGCTGAAGAGAGCACGGGGAGAACATGCAAACTCCACACAGAAAGGCCCCAGCTGGCCAGTGGATTCAAACCCAGGACCTCCTTGCTGTGAGGCAATAGTGCTAACCACCAGACAACTGTTCTGCCCACTAAGTTAATAATAAGTTAATCCATCCATGATAATAACCAACCAACCAAAAACAATCTAACACAGACACACAAAGAGATACAGCTTCTATCCCATCCAGAAAAGGTGATGTATTACTTAGAAGAATGTACTAAAGCTAAAGGGATCAGACTCAAATTCTTTTAAAATAAAAGCTTGAAGTTGTTCTAACTGTGTAAGTAAACTTATAGTGCTGGAAGCAGAGTGAATGAAACCTTCACTGAATAATCAGCCATTTAAAAGTGTTTAATTATCACCTGGCAGAGCATCTGTTTGGGTGTTAAAGGAAAAGCAGAAGCACTCTGAAATGTTTCTTGGAGTGTGAACTTGTGCCTGAGGTTTTAACTTGAGCGTGCTAACAGCTTAGCCCTGACTGCAGTCTCTTTTAATGAGAGCGTTAACATCTCAGTGTGAAAAGCACTCATTAAAAATAACATGGTGTTTATTCAGTTCTAATATTACAGAGAAACACTTGCTCTGCACAAACTGACAAGGAAATAATTGAGAATAAAACAACCTTTAATTAGCTGGAAAGTGCAATAAAAGTGGTGCTCATAAATCTCTGTTTGAGTGGCAAAATAACAGGGAGTTAAAGGCCATTAGAGGTAAACATGTTCCACAGAAACACAAACTGCATCAGAATGAAAGAGGAATTAAATCTAAAGTAGTTTCTGTTTTGTGGCGATGTGGTGAAAATCTGACCTGCTGACACTAATGAGAGCCGTGACAGTCCTGTGATGTGATGCTACGCAAAGAGATGCAGATTCTGCCCCACCCAGAACAACAGCACCCAGTGATAATCCATTTATTTCTGTTCCTTAACACAAAAAAATTTACTGATAAGGCCTGTGCATGCACCGGCCTTCCTGATCCTGGATCTGCATGCTGCATATGAAAGTCCCAGAGAAGAGCGCAGTGTAAACTCTTCCATTTCCCCCTGACAGAAAAAACATTCATAATCAACTGTATTTTATTCTTAAGGCTGAACCCTCCCTCTGCTGCCACGGTGACTTTACCAGCATCATATCAGTCATGGAAACATCTCATCTCAAGTCACCAGAAATGTCTGAATGTGGGACTTTCCGATCATGTGAGCACTCACGTAACCCAGAGGAAATCCTACTGTATGAACTCCTTGTGCAGAGGTCTGACCCTGCAGAGGTCACAGACGCTCCAATGGACCTCGATGGAGGACTCTACATTTTGTTTAATGTTAAGTTATTAAAGAGACAGACCGCTGATGCTGCCTGCTCTCTTCTTAACAGTCCTGCATGGTGAGGACTGATCTTATGGTAGATCCATCATCAGTGACAGACAGCCTTTTCTGTCAAATATTTGGTTAATATGACCTCCAGGTGGAAACTCAGCCTCAGCCTCAGTGGTTACTGTTGGTGCAGTTTACCATTGGTCCACCTGTGGCTGCCAGTAATGCACAGGACTTTAAGTCTTAATACAATCCAAACAGGTCCATTATAGGAGATTCACCCTCCCTGTCCATTTGTTATGAAGGGAGAAATTAGCTCTAGTGACCAAAACTGTTTCTGTATCAGGCTGTAAACATGTTTATTTCTGCTGTAAAGTTGGACATTTTAACATGGGAGTCTATGGGGACTTATTTATTCTGAATGCACTAAATTTGCTTAAACAATGATCAGACTTTAAGAGAGCAGCTGAAATGTCTCACTTCCATTATTCACGTAGTATTATCAGCTTGAATCGGGGCCAACATGCAGCTGCCTGGTTACACACATTTAGAGTTTTTACACCTGTAGAAGCTCAAAGAGAAAAATCTTCAACCTGACACTTGGAAGAAAAACATCTTTGTGTGCATCTGTCTCTTTTTTATATTTCATTTGTGGCAGCAGAATGGTGAGAAAAGTTCTTCTGACAGGTAACCTACTTTTATTTACCCAGGTGTGCACATAAATACATAAATACATACATACATACACACACACACGCATATATATTTATATATATATATATACACACACACACTGTAATGTGGGATTAAATCTGAATCCAGTGATCGTTTTTGATTCTGTGGATGACTACAGGCAATAGAGTGAGGAGAGGAAGGCCTGCGTTATCCAAACACTGCTCTGCAATATCTTATGCATGGGAAATGAAATGTGCTCATGCAGCGGAGTGGACTGGTAGTGCTACATTACTTCTGCTCCTCCACTCATACATTTTCTCACCGCCGTCCGGCTGCTGCTGAATATAAATGGGAAATTTGGATGGAGCCGTCGCAGTTGCCGCTACTTCTGCAAGGTACTTGTTAAGTTAGCTTTCCATTCTAAGTGTTTCTGTCTGCATTCGTGCGGCCAATTTTTTTTATCCCGAGTCCGTTTCCTGCTCTATGCGGCGTGGTTGCCTCGCAGGGCGGATGCAGTCTATTGTGAATATGGAGGAGTGGTGTGGTGGCCAGAAATGACAATCAACGCAGCGACCCCGCTCCATTGTGCCAGCCTTCCTCTTATTTCCTGTGTCGCCCCACATCGCCCACACTTGAGCTTTATTTCATTTGTTAGCAACAGCAGCAGCAGCCTCCATCCTACCTTACAGGTACTCACACACACACTCCTCGCCACATTTGCTGTGGTAAGCACATCCACATTCGAGTCACAAGCTAATCAGCACAATTTTTCTTGTGATTGACAGGTAAAAAAAAATCCTCCCTCCTCTTCCTCACTGCTCGTGCTGCTGAGTAAACACGCTCTCACGGCCAACATCAGAATGGCAGGAAGTGTGTTGTAAAAAGCGGTGGGACTTTGGAAGTGAAAAAGTGCAGTTTCAAATGGAAAAAAAGGAGAAATTCACATGCACGAAGGAGAAAGTGAGACTGCTGGTTTTCCTGCCAAGTGTGAAGAATGACAGCAGACTTCCATATGGAGCAGTAAAGCCTAGAAGTGAAGCATTGATTCTGAATCATGCTGCTATTGTTCTTCTCACTCAGGTGTCCAGTGAAAGCTGATATTATCACATCTGGCTTCGTGGAATATGGTCTCTGTGTCTCTGTGAGAACCAGTCTGAGTTTTAGAGTTTGAGCCAGTTGATCTTTCTACATGGTTTTGAGCACCTATGACTTGTTTCATGGTGAAAGGATAAGGCTGGCATTAATCTTTGTGTTTTTAGTTTTGACAAATCTATTTATAAGACCAAAACCAGCTAATTTATTTTTATTCATAAAGTTTCAGTTCACAGCAACACTCATCTCATGGCAATTTCTATAGTAAGGTTAACCCCCTACAATGTTAGAGAGAGAACCCCAACAATGACATCCTCTATGAGCAGCACTTGGTGATGGTGGGGAGGAAGAACTCCCTTTTCACAGGACGAGACTTCTGAGACAACCAATCTCTGGGAGGGGCAGCCATCTGAGGGAGAAGAGAAAAAAGGAAATCACAGAGAGACAAGGACAAAACACAGACTATGGGAGCGAGGATTGGTATATAAATGCACAGGGAGAAGAGATGTTCAGTGCATCATGGGAAGTCCCCCACCAAACTGAGCCTATAGCTGCAAAACTAAGGGATGGTTTAGGGTCACCTGATCCAGCTCTAACTATAAGCTTTATCAAAAAAGGATAGTTTGACGCATAATGTTAAAAGTAGAGAGGGTGTCTCTACTGAAGCCAAACTGGGAGCTGGTTCCACAGAAGAGGGGCCTGAAAGCTGAAGGCTCTGGGACCCACAAGTAAGCCCGCAATCTGAGAGCGAAGTGCTCTATTGGGATAATATGGTGCTATGAGGTATTCAAGATATGATGAAGCCTGACTTTGTATGTGAGAAGGATTTTTAATTAAATTCTGGATTTAACAGGGAGCCAATGAAGATCATCTCTCTCTCAGTACTTTCTGTCCATCTGAAGGCTCTCTGGTTCTTACTTCAAATTTAACCTCTTAACATCCATCAGGTCACTACTGAACTTAGGGTCAGGTTTGCATTTTAGCAAAATGCTAAACAGGCATAATTTCAGAAACCAGAAGATTTAAAATTTTAAAGGCATTACAGAACCTGACAGTTCTCATGTTCTACTGGATATGCCATGTAGGTGAAAATTCCACATAAACAGGTAGATTTGAACCTAATCTGAACCCTAAACACTGGCAACCTGGTGAATATTTAGAGGTTAACAGCCTCGTGGAAAAATGTGAAATAGTCACAAAAAACCAACAATTTGTTTGTGCACTTATTTGAACTATCAGTGTAAAAATGATTGGTTCCATGTGGGCCTCGAACTGGAGGTTCTGCTTAAGGAGCAAAATGACTTATGCCCTTTAAAGCTGAAGAGCTTCAGTTCATGGACATGGACATCAATCAATAGATTAACTTTAAGAGTATTTCCAGACCTGCTGTGAGACTGCTGGCAAAAGCCCAGCAAGTCCTCCATCTAAACAGTCATATCTGACATTTGAAATGAGCCATGTAAGTGTTCCTCAAACTACACAGCAGTGTTTCCAGTTTGAAAGAGCCGGGCAGTGGCACAAACACATGACTGCAGACCAGAAGACTCGAGTTCAGCTCGTGTCTGGGAGCATTTTTAAGCTCCCCTTTCACTCTGGTTAGCTTTAGGCGCTAAAATTAATTGGTTAGTGTTATGAAAAGATCACAATCTGGGTCAAAATAGACACTTTTACCAAGTTTAACAAATGTTAGAAATCTCTGTTTTCTAGGATATCATCTGCCCCATACAACGGTGACAACACCAGCTCACGGTGCACTTGCACTTACAGAAACAACTGCTGGAGGTGGCTTAATTTCAAAAGAAGGGCAGAGATTTGTGACACAGAAATGGAAAGCAGTCAGTTTACTAGGGAGGGCCCTGCGTAAACTGTGGTATTGCTGGAGTTTTAGGAGATTACCAAACGCTAAAAGTTTGTACTAGGAAATCTGTACTGGTATCCCTTTATGATAAAGTAAAAGAGTTGCAGATGGCTGACAAATTGAAACTGAAAACCATTTATTCCCTACAGTGGGGCAGAGAAAGACTGGTGGACGTTTTATGCTGTGAGGACATTTTATTGGCATGATTTGGGTCCATTTTTTCCCCTTAGAAGGAAGGGTCACTGAAACAAATTTCCCATTAGCTCTTAAACTCAAGAAGTCTTCCAGATGAGAGATAAAATGTCTTCAAGAACCTAAACAAAGTCCAGTTGCCTTCGACTCAAGCACTTTAGGCTACCACGACCTGGATCACTGAGAACCTACCCAGATTTTTGTAGGTTTTACTTTAAAACCCAGTCAGGTCTAAGTCATCATTGGTGATGACAGGTAACCCTAACAATATGTTTTGGAGAAAAGCAAAAAAGAGTTTTTTGGAAAAAAAATTGTACACATTTTTTGATGAGTGACAGTTAAAATATTTTTAAAATATTCACTGATTGCCAAAACTTGGGAGAACAATAAAAAAATCACTTATTCTGATGATAAGATTAGGGTTAGGGTGGGGGGTACAGACTCTCAGAAGGCTGTCACCATCTGTTATTTCACGTTCATTTGTCAACTCCTTTATTTGAAAATTATTGGAATAAAAAGTGTTCACCAAGTGTGAATAGCTTCAGGTCCAAATCCTGATGAGCTGCATGTGTCTCTGCACAAACCTGTGCATGCTCATCAGTGTTTGCAGTTCTAGGCTTGAAAAACAAATTAAATATGTTTACATGCCAATTACAAGAGAACCGAGCCAGCTCGGGCTTCCCAACAGTCTCGTTCTGATGCCACGCACTCAGCCCAACATTCTTCCTGGCTGGTTTGAGGAGAGCAGCACCCCAATCAAAGACAACACACCAAACAAAGCTTTAGGCAAAACCGTCCCACACCTGATAACACCAGTCTGCACAGCGTTTAATAGTTCATTGCATAATTACTGCTTTGATGTTGATGGCGTGCGCAGAATGAAGGGAGAACAAACACCTCTTCAATAAGAGGAAATCTTTGAGCTAAGACGCCGTGAGACTTGTGTAAAAACACACAAGTGTGAATTACAATGCAGGTTTATTGAAAAGTGTACAGAGCAGTAAAAGCAGCTTAAACACTCCAACATGAATCATTTGTTTAATGAGAGAGGGAAGCATGAAGGAATGTGGCGCTGCATTCACTGTCTCCCCAGAGAGGTGTGTTCAAAAAAAACACCAAAAACATTTGTTTGTGTGGTTACTCGCATGATGGAAGGCTAGACTAGTGTCTCCTGATAGCTCTTCCTTGTCTTGGCTGATTGATAAATGTGTTTTGAGAACAAATAAAGAAGTAGTTGAGCAGGCGGGGTCGAAGTCGTCCCTTATGGGCATCAAGACGCATTCCCTGCTTCACTGGGAAATATTAGAGCTGCGTTATTCCATGGAAAATCTGTGAGACTGGCGACCTGTCCAGGGTGTACCCTGCCTCTCGCCCTATGGCAGCTGGGATAGGCTCCAGCCCCCACCCGCCACCCTGAATAGGAGAAGCAGAAGAAAATGGATGAATGGATGGATGGAAGTTTTCTGCAGTGAATTATCAGAAAACATATCAAACATCCAGGGTACCAATGCTTGTTTCTGTTCCTCTGTGCCACAGACATTAAACTGCTGCACTTTGCATGGCTTCATTAAATATACTAAAGTTATTGTACATAAAAAAGCTGACTGAGCTGAGGGGGTCAGGGGGAAACTTTTCTCAGATTTGAGAGATTTTAAATGGAATGAGCCTCCTCAGTGAAGGTGACTGTTTTTGACGTCTTGTTTCAAATAATCTCCATGTCTTCCTTTTGGTTTTTCTGTTGTTTTTTTTTCAGCAACAGACATAAAGTGCATATTTGTACAAATGCTGGTGTAGAATTTAATTACTTGTCTGCATATTTTCATAAAGTCTGGATTATAGAAACGGTTTTAAGTCGGTGCTCAAATAACTGCATGAAAACACAAACTTGTTTTTCATCACAAACCGGCTAATGTCTTGTTTTGCTGTTGCACACATAGCAATCTTCCTTTGTGTTTGTGTGTGTGTGTGTGTGTGTGTGTGTGTGTGGTCTCACACAGACAGATGTGTTTGTCAAACAAGGATCAAGCCACAATTTGCCAGTGGTGAGAAAACAGCTCTGTGTTTGTGTGTGTACCTTAAAGCAAAAAAACATATAATCATCGCTGGAGTGCTGCACATTCACACAGTCCATGAAAGGAATTCTAAGCAGTGCTAACACACTATGGACAACTGTGGTTTGTCTCTATTTCCAACCTCTAGGTGCAGCACAATAACAAATAAGTTTCAGATGTCAAAGCCAATCTGTTTCACACTGTGAGTTTGTCCTCCCAAACATGTGATAATGCACCATTTCTTCATCCTGAACCCTGAGCCGCAGTGGAAACTCATGTGGTTATGACACATAGTCCAGTTTTCCATGACAAGCCAATTATACAGAACTGTATTACTGCTTAAAAATCAGCCTCACAAGAAAAACAATACTGGTCGATTTTTGAAGAGACCCATGTTTATGTGGGTGACTTCTTGCGGTCATGTGAGTGACCCTCTAGTCCAAGTTAACCCTCTGAAACCTGCATACAATCCCAGATACCATGCTGTCTTTGGACATTCTTACTCCACAATGATTTGGGCTACAAACATGCAGTTTTTCCCCATTAAACAAGAGAAACGGGGCTTTCCAGCAAGTTCCTGATTGTCTATGTGAGCTATTTACTTCATAAATATGGGAAAGATCTGGATCCACTATTGCATTAGCACATTACTGATCAACTCTCATTTACCATCTTTAGTTGCTGATGTGTAGAGACATTTTACTGAATCAGGCTCTCCTACTGGCTCCAGTGGATGCTGTCACAGCCAATCAGAATGTCTTATTAACAGGCTCGGCTAGTTGGAGTTTGTATACACAAACGATCCTCACTCGTCTATCCTGTGGTCAGAGCTAAGAGTTGGCAGTGTTTAATAACCTTTCAGAAATTCTCTCTATCTTTCTCTTTGACAAAGAGGACATCACATTTACAGACATTACATACGTTAAGAAAGTGCTGCATAACAACAGCAACAACACACCTCATATCTCCTGGATTTGTTAAGCATGGTCATTCTGGAAGGTATAAAAGATCTCTGTGCACGAGAAGTCCCCAGAGGTGGGCCCCTGTCGCTCAGTCCTGATGGTGGTAACTCATATTCACCACAGAGAGGCACTTCTGTTTGAATCCCAGGACGTGTTTTCACCAATCATTGCCCCTAAAGAAGCTGCTCTAAGTTTATTGTAGCGAGATAAAAAAACAAACAAAAAAAACACTTCTGGCACAATCCAAAGAAGTGTGTGCAATTTTCTGTGTTTCTGTTTCAGTATTATATTTTGAAGTTCTGTTTTGTATAAAATCTGTTTGTTTTTTTGCTTTTTTTTTTTGGTTTCACGGACTAATATCCCCCATTGGTGAGCACAGACATCTGTTCTGAGTGACATATACAATTAGCTGAGGTGGTGCTGACTCTGGGATGCATAAATATTGATGATAAAGTAAAAAAAATTACAGACTTATAAGCAAAACACAGTCCAGAGTCTCAAAGGTTAACGTTAGATGTAATTGAACTGTTGTGCTGCAGTAGTAAAAAAGTGCTTCCTGTCAGTCATGAGTACAACTAATTGATCAGCACTGAGGGAAAAACATATGAGGACTGATGATGGTTTCACCCATGGTATATAAATGACACTTCTAATGGCATTTAAGAGCCACATTAGCTGCATTCATAAATATATATATATATATATATATATATTAATCCTAATAGAAACTGACAAAAACGGTTTCAGCTGTTGTTTAAAAAATGTTTTGGTTCAACTCATTAAACATTTAAATATACATATTTTTGTTGAGTTCTTATTATAACAGCAGACAAAGTTGAATGATTTTGAGGTTTCTGACGTGATCGCTGTTTTACAGATAATGAATTGTGATGTGAATATATTTACTCTGTCTCTGTGTTCATGGCTCTAATATTTTTTCAGTATTTTTCAGCTTCATAAATGTGACATTCAGTCACAGTCATCACTGTTTGCTTGATTATAGGACTAAGATAACTGGACACAAGAGAGATGTATAGTTGTGTGTCATCAGCATATAAATGATAAGATATACCATGTTTACTCATGCTGCAGCCAAGAGGAAAATATATAGATAAAAAAAAAAGTACTGTTCCCAAAATGGATCCTTGTGGACCACTTTTTGCTTAAAAAACAAATAAACAAAAAACCCTGAAAGATAAAATCTCGACTGTATGCTGATGACACTCAGGTTTACTCACTGAAGGCTGTCACTGACTCCTCTGTTAGTTCATTCACATGTTGTTTAGCTGATTTTAATACTTGGCATTCACAAAATGTCCTCAACATCAATTAAAATAAAACTGAAATATTTCTATTTAATCCCTCTTCTATGAGACATTTCCACATACCAACACTTCTTTGTATCTCAAGTCTCTAGCATCGTATTCTAAATTTAAAATGTGAAGAAGCGCTCTGTTATTTTTTATTCTTCATTCAAACTAGATTTGCAGATCAAATCTGTTAATTACAATAAAAACCCTTTCATTCTTTTAACAATTTTGAGAAAGCCATTAATTCCAGACTAGATTATTGCAATTCATTTTATTTGGAGCAAATGCCTAACTGATGCGAATATGCAAGTTTAAGGATCAGTTTCAAAAT
This sequence comes from Paratilapia polleni, assembly GCA_015106735.1. NCBI lineage: Eukaryota > Metazoa > Chordata > Actinopteri > Cichliformes > Cichlidae > Paratilapia > Paratilapia polleni. The sequence goes on along the minus strand of VUQI01039123.1, from coordinate 2,316 downwards.
CCTGTTGCTGATATTTCAGTGCTTGCAGGTTACAGATTTATGTCCCACAGTTGCTTTGTTGCTTAGCTGGCCAGCTGCTTTTAGGAGTTCCAAGTTCTAGACTGCAACTTGCATCCAAAACTGTGGGTCATCTACGTTACCAACAGACTTTAAATCTTTAAACCTGCTTTTTTTTTTTTTTTTTCCAGTTTAGGTTCAATTTTGTGTGCATCAGTGATTCCCAAAGCATGGTCCACAGCCCCCTGGGGGGGCCTGAAGGTAATGCAGGTGGGCAATAATAATTTCTAGATTTCTAGTTTTGTTTAAAAATGCCATTTAATAATAACATTTAAAAAAGAAACAGAACTAACAAAACTTATATTTTGAGCTACATTTTTTATGCTAAACTTATCTTATATGGAAAGAACTAAATTGAGCAGGGGCTAACAGGTGCCAGAGGTAAAACTGTTCTGGGAGAATCAGCTTCAACAGGCAAATCGTCAGAAGATAAAATGAACTGAGGATAGAACAAAAAAGGAAACAGTGTGATGTAGGCTTTGTGGTTTGTGGTGGCGTCCTGTCTTGTTCTGCTTTGTCCTGTCTCCCTCTGCTCTCTTCTGTCTCCCCTCACCCCCAACCGGTCGCGGCAGATGGCTGCCCCTCCCTGAGCCTGGTTCTGCTGGAGGTTTCTTCCTGTTAAAAGGGAGTTTTTCCTTCTCCATCTTTTCCTTTTCTGTCTAATGTGTAGGGTCTTTACCCTAAAATATAAAGCACCTTGAGGCGACTGTTGTTGTGATTTGGCGCTATAATTGAACTCATGCACAGGAAATTTAATGCAATGATTTCTTGATTGATTGTTGTGTGAAAGACCGATGCACTACCTACCCAGCAAACGTGCCCCTTTGGGGTCCGTGTGGGGCCACTGTGGGCCCGTTACCAGCATCAAATGTGGTGAACCCCATAGTGTGGGTTGACCATATTAAGCAGTGGGGGCTCCTTGTGGGTCCGCAGCGTGCCCACAGTATGCCCACACTCTAGCTGTGGTCAGCCCTACTTGGACCTTACGGGGCACACAGTGGGTTGCCCACAGAAAACCCATATAGGGGCCCCGATGGGCAAAACTGCTGTGGGCCCTGCATGGGCACACCCATCTGGGTTCATGTCGATAAGTGTGGGTTTATCCTGCCCACAAAGCTCCACAGTTCACCCACACAGGCGTGTTTTCTGGGTATAGGTCGAGGTGAGGACATAACATGAAGCTGTAGAAGACGTGGGCTATGAGTCAAAGCTTACACACACTGACTCTGCCTTGAATAAGTGATCCAGTTTCCTCCCCTGTAAGACCTCCTCTGTCAAGGACAATGATATCATGTGCTCCAAAGGGTTAGCTCAGTTAGTGTTCAGTCAGTGGGAAGTAAATGTCATATCAAACATACAATATCTCCACAGGATTTACTAAATGCTGCATTAATACTGGCTGATGTTAGAGATAAACATGCTACTTCTCCTAACAGGCTAATGTTGCTGACATGGCGTACTCTATGACGAAAAAGTCCACTAAAAGTGCAGCTTAGCAGTTGTTAATTTATCTTTAACTACATCCCTGACCGGAAACAGAAGTGTCGCCATTGTGTTGATCACTGCTTCATTTCATGCAGCATTCCTATTGGCTGGTTAACAGTCACAGTTACATTGTGAGCTGGTCTTTTTTTTTTTTTTCTGAAAGTGTTTGAATTTCGTTCCAGGTTATTTATTGTTGCAATGCCATATACAAGCCACGTACAAGGTTGTCCTGGAAAAAAAACTTGCTGCCTTCAATCTCCAGACCTGAACCCCATTGAAAACCTCTGGAATGTGATCAAGAGGAAGATGGATGGTCACAAGCCATCAAACAAAGCTGAGCTGCTTGAATTCTTGCACCAGGAATGGCATAAAGTCACCCAACAGCAATTTGAAAGACTGGTGGAGAGCATGCCAAGACACATGAAAGCTGTGATTGCAAATCAGGGTTATTCCACCAAATATTGATTTCTGAACACTTCCTAAGTTAAAACATTAGTAATGTGTTGTTTAAAAATGAATATGAACTTGGTTTTTTTGCATTATTTGAGGTCTGAAAACACTGGACCTTTTTTGGTATTTTGACCATTTTTCATTTTCTACAAATAAATGCTCTAAATGAAAATATTTGTATTTGGAATTTGGGAGTTATTTTGTCAGTAGTATAGAATAAAACAAAAATGTTCATTTTACTCAAACATATACCTATAAATAGCAAAATCAGAGAAACTGATAATTTTGTAGTGGTCTCTTAATTCTTTCCGGAGCTGTATGTGT
>VUQI01039121.1:37971-56381 GCA_015106735.1 Paratilapia polleni | reverse complement strand
AAAAAAAAAAAAAAAACCAACATGCAGGTGACCAAAATACTTCAAAATGGCAATTCACAAAACACTTCATAGTTAAGTTATAAAATATTACAGGTCCTGATATGTTGGTATCCAATGTCACGAATATTATAAGTTACAGTTATCTGATATCAAGCTGGGAAGACAGCACTTTAGGTTACGTCCTCATTCTTAAATATCATGACACAATTACTGCTGACCTCAAATTTATGGATTGCCATTATGCAGCTACTTCTTAAAGTAACAGTCACTGGCCTAAACAGAAACTTCTTACAAATTCTGGCACTGAAATACACAGTCACAAATTTAATGTGTCAGTCTTTAGTTTCTCTGAAGACTTTGGGCTTCACTGTGTTCTCACTTCATGTCAAATTATATCAATCACTTTATTGTGGAATCCTGTTCCAGGCTGATAAACAGTGTTAACCGTGACAGTCAGTGCAAAATGTCATTCTATCAGTCATATTCAGTCAGTATACACAGGTGGCCACATTTTATCAGAAATCTTAAACAAACTGACACACAAGTCGCATTACTTTTTCATTTATTTTAAGTTGATTTAAATGATTTTAAGCAATTTTAATGTCTCTGAAAAAAGCATCTCATGACTTTTAATCAGTTATTCATTCAAGCTGCTATGAAGATTGGTTCACATTAGATCGCGTTGACATTCATACATTTTAAGTCTCAATAGTAGAAATATGTTCAATTATGACACTTTATTGATATGTTTCTATTTTTTCTTCAAAATATAAAAAGATAGATCATGAACATTCCATTGAAATATACTTTATACAGTTCTTGATGAGTTGTTCTTTGCTTTACAACATTTCAAAAATAAAATCCGGCATAAGTCACAACCAGATAATCCAGTGACCACCTCTTCTCCCCATTCACTCTCCTACTAAGACCGCAGTACAATGGACTAGTACTTAAGTCTGTTTTATATATTTTGATAGCATGTAAAATTAACATGTTTTCATCTTTGGAAAGCTAATGTGGATGCATGATGCTAGTATGTACTATTAGATAAATGTATATTGGGTATGACTTTTGTGTCAATCATAATATTTCTAATTAAAATAAGATATTAAATATATTAGAAAAATGTATTCAGTGTGATAAAATTTCCTCTAAAACAACTCTGGTATTATTAATTTGTAAAATAAAATATTTTTAGATTAGTATGATTGCTAAATCACTCTATGGAAAACCATAAAGCCACTACACATGGTTGCAATCATCTAAACTGATGACAGAACATCTGTGTCTCAGGGAGCATACAGTAAGTGTCTATCAGTGGCATTCGTGGTGCAGATTGCATACAGTGTCCTCAATTAAAAAACAAAAAACAAAAAAACAAAAACATATTAAACAAGCATATAAAGAAAATGAATTGGATGCCATTGAGGATGTGTCATCCAAAGACCACACGGCACCTTCCAAACACCTGCAGATGACATATCATATTATTGTCCACATACAAAGTAGTCATTGTCACAACGATGGCACCTGCTTATCATGTAAAGCATTTTTTTTTCTTTTGGTTGTGTGAGTGTTTTTACATGAAATCTATAAAATTTTATAACAGATTGCAAAAATAAAACAGACTTAGCACTTTCAACATTGTAACTCATTCTCTTCAACGTGTCTAAATCAAATGGCAGTATTATGCATTGGAAAAGGAAAGACATCTTTTTCAGCCTGGCATTGGCAGAGCAGCCACAACGTAGAGAATGAAGGAAATGAAGAATGTACCCATGAAAAATAAGGAGAGAAAAAGACACTACCTGGCCATAAAAACACAAACAGCTGGGTGAAGCACAAGGTTTTTGCAAGTGTGCACACCATTGCAAGATGTTTACCTTTGAAATATTCATAAACATCTTTGTGACCATCAAAGCCATAGTAGCTTAATGCCTTCCAAAATGGGAACTGAAATTGTGAGTTTTAAAAAGATATGGTACCAAAAGGAAATCCCATGGACCATTTTTGCAAATAGACAAAAGTTCTAGACCCTGTAAAACCAGCGTAGACTCAACAGAATTTTTGAATAGTCTCTGTAGTCTACATCACACCACTGAGTCTCATGTTCTGGTGAGCCTCCAACTGCAATGTACTAGGAATGGACAGAGAACTGTGCAGCTGCCTGAGCTAAGCCCTGGACCAGCAGGGCCTGAAACTCATTTGGAATACCAAGACAAGGATGAGGTGCTTAGAGGGCACTCAACAATGAGATTATTTTTTACTTATTGTTACATCATTATCAATCTCCTCTTGGTGGACACTGGTATTTCTCACCCTTTTGTTCCCACTTTCTGACATCATTTTGGAAGCTCTGGGTCTTTTTGATGGGTGCTCATATGACTGTGCTGTTTGCTGTAATAAGCTGCCAACTAGCCAGCTGGATGACGGTAACTTCATGGTAAATGACGGATGCAAAGACCTGACCATCTAAAAAACGAAGACGAGCTACCTCTACACACTCATGCTGACACTGCGAGTGTGAGTAGTTTTCAGTTGCCTCTCGGAGGAAGACGTTTCTGCTCTACAACACGGCACAGTGTTTATAGTTATCAGGACTGGATTCATGACAAACAATGACATGAGGCTAAGGGGATATGTCAAGACTCTGTTCTCCCCTCGAGAGATTATCAAGTCATAATGCATGCGTTTTTACACATCACTGTGAGGTGTTCACATTATCGTCATCTATATACTAGAATTTTTTTATTTTAGAAAGAAAATAGCAAAACACCTACATCCAAGCACATCATCAACACACCTGAGTCCTTAAAACCACACAAACTTTGGAATGGCAGTTGGTTCCATGCAAACCTGATATCTCTTTGACTGTTTACCGGTATAGTATCATTCATACTCCTATTGGTCTTTACTGGATAACCTACACTTCTACTCCCATTTTTCTTTCAATGGAACAGAATTGCCTATCCCAGCAAAATCCAAGGCCTTTACAAATCTCCTAACACTGAGACTTTAAAGATACTCAAAGGACTCAAGGTTCTCCATTTGACCTGCTACAATCTTGTGACAACTGCTGTATTATTGCCAAAGAAAAAAAGCAAACTATGAGTAGTAATCAAGCTGTCAAAGTTGTGGTATGGAGTGCTGTTGTTTTAGAACTGCTGCTGCTCTTGCTGCTGCTACGTAAGTTGTGCAAATGAATCAAGGAGGAAAACATGGACTAACAAAAAAACATCCTTTGCGCAGGTGCTATAGGCAAAGTCTAGAATGACCACTGTTGACTGAAGAGTTAAAAAATATACCGCTCAATGCATTAGAAAATAAAACAATGACAGAGGCCAAAAACACTGGAATGAAGAATTTAGGGCAGTAGTAGCAGAGAGATTTCATCAAACAAAACAGTTCAGGGTGTACTTTGCAAACATACATGTTTCAATATTCACATTTTTTTTTTTACTTTTCAAAACAAAATATAGCTCTTCTCTTTCATTATAATCTTTTTTAAAACATTAATTGCATATAACATTTTTTTAATTAATCTTATATATTTTTTTTGTATCTCTAGCACCCTTGTCTTCAACTAAGGGCTTGCAGAAAAGACAGTCATGCAAAGTAGTCATGCTGGTAAACAAAGTTACAAAAATGCATTATCTTTTTTCCCCAGTTGTTTAGCTCAGCGTCCATCCTTCGTCATCCCTATGTCTTTACCAAGGCAGAGTCTGTCATTGCTCATTGTCTTTCAGAAAACATTTTCTCAGTGCTTGTGGGGTAAACAGCTTTGTACACCCCTCATAACAGAATATTTGCTTTCCATATTTTTCTAAGACTCTGACTCCATTTCGTGATGCCAAATACTTTGCCTCTGACTCTTTTTTTCTGTCATTCTGGACTTTTTTTTTCCTGCTCAGAAACCTCCTCCAATGTAATGGAGAGTTGTGGATTTGTTTATCAAAATATAGATTTGTTCTCTTTGTACACTTCCACGTTTGCTCTGCTCTTGGTCCATTTCTTCTTGTTTACCCATTCGCTTAAGGGTTCCCCAAACAGGCCATCTTTATCTTGACTTGCCAGTGAAGCAGTCGTTGGCAGCAAGAACAAGGGAGAGATGGGGCAGTATGAATCCGGGGAGCGAGTCTTGTGCCTTGACTGGCAGTGTCAGCCTTTGTGTTAGGGGGGATATTTATCTGATTGGTCCCTTTCAAAATAACACAGAATTTACAACCATTGGAGAGTTTTATGCAAACTAAATACAGTCCTTGTAGTGGTAGGGTGTCATTTGTCATTCAGGCAGGCTGATATCCCTTGTTCGATGAGGTTCTAGGACTTGTTTCACCTCCCTTAGTCAGTCTCTTTACTCCCCATGACTGAGTGCTGTGTCATACAGACATGGGAAAAATATTCTATTTAAATGTGCAAATAGGGATAGGGTGCTAGTGGCAGTTGAAGGACTAACTTCTATTAGTGGAATGACTTTCAGGGTAAGCGCAAAACTCACCCTTAATGGAATATTTCCCTAATCTACAATACATTAAACAAGGTCATTCAGCAAGTGCATGCTACAGGACCTTTGGTATCCCACGTGGATTTTTGGGAAAGCCCATGCTAGTACATGAGAGATAAAGATAAGTCTTTTCCCACTATTTTGTTAGTGACTGTTTCAGGTGAGTTTCAATGTACAGTAAATGCCATACGTGACACGTTTGAGCAGATGCTACATGTGCTTCATTTGTTTAACTTCATAGTTGGTGCTCTTTTAGATCGTCTCAGTCCTTGTGAGGAGGGCAGTGTTTCAATCAGGTAAAAGTGAATGGAAGACATTGATTCAGTGGCAAACATACTACACACGTGCTAAGCTCAAACAAGGGACTGTATGGGTGTAATATTTTAGCAACAAATATATATATATATATATATATATATATATATATATATATATATATATGGGAATGTCAAGTGTTTTAATGAGTAAGACCAATCCTTTGTCTCTCATGTGCTCTTTTCTTCACTGGAAAGGAACCCAAGAGGAAAATGACATCTAAAGATTCCTTGAATGCATAAATTCCTCAATCTGTGAATGGTTGATGGATTAAGTCAAGTTATTTCCCAGCCAACAAATGCTACAATATGTTAGCAGAGATGCTACATTGTTCATTCAGTCCCGTTGAAGACATTTTTTTTTTTTGTTTGTTTGTTGGTTTGTTTTGTTTTTTGTTTTTTCAGAAACTCGTGAAGTTGCTCAGTTGTTCAGTACTATACACAGTACTGAGTTGGTCTTCATACAAGATGGCGAGTATTAATGTCAGAGAGATGTCATCTGGAATGTGAACTAAGGAGTCCTTTTCTCTCCCAAAGTGTGTAAGTGCAATGCTCAGTCAGTTTGCCAAAAAAAGAAAAAAGAAAAGGTCAGTCAGACAGCTGTCAAAAGTGTGGTCGGAGTTCCGAGAGGCTGCTTTGGTAACAATGTGAGGAGCAGACCATGTGATTTTTTAAATTCATGATTAACCTCTGGTCTCTCTTGTCACCCCAAAGATCTCCTTTAAACTGTCCATCGGTGTCACACCTGTCGCTTATGTGGCTCCCGCCGCAAATTTGTGTTTACCGGTTACTGACTCTTCATTAGAGAGAAGGCGAATGCTAGAAACTTAACACTGTGAAGAAAAGAACAGAAAGCTATTAATATTAAGTTCGCAGAGAATAAACAGTTTGTAAAACATCATGTTCAGAACAGTGAAACGTAACATTATAAATAAACAATGATTAACTGATATCAACCAATCTTAGTTGTAAAGTGATTATTTTTCTTGTTCTGGTGTTTGGCACATCAGTAACAAGGATTTCCACAATACAGTTCATTAATGTTATTAAAATTATGTAGAATAGAAAAATAATCAAGGATTGCTTTTACCTGTAAACTGCAGGTTAACAGTGTCAGAATGAGGTTCACACATTTAAACTGTAATGACATCTACAAGCTACAAAAACAGTCTATCTCATAGATATGTACAGACAGTAACTTGGCATATGACTTAAGTTCTGCAACTCTGCACATAAAAATCAGTGTAGAGGCTGCTATTTTTAGAACATTCCCAGTAAGTCCTGTTCTGATGAATTGCATTCTGCATCTGCTATGCTCGCTAGATCTCCTTCATTGCGTCAAAGGGACAGGAACAATGTTTCAAGGAGCCAAACGAACAGGATTGGTGGTGAGTGAGCATGCACTACACTTCAGATTGTTTTTGCAGAATGCTCTTCTTCAAAAACCTGTGGCGGTTACAGCAGAACTCTGCATGGAAAGCTTGACCCTGGGGGATGAATTCAAGGTGCCCAGCCCCATGAGTGTCAGAAAAATGAATAAATAATAAGAAAAACAAGATCTTGGTCATGCTCCCGACCTGAGACTTGGATCAACTTGAGGCTTGGACACTGCACTCTTCCACTGAAAATTCCTGTTGGGTCTCTAGGTCATATCTGAAGATACAGCTCTAATCACCATTGAAGATCCCTCAACATAAAAGCTGCTCTATGCATAACTTTGATGTCCATGGTGAAATCACAGACGCAGAGTGCAAGTACAAACTGGACGTACGGGAAGCAAACTAAAAATGGCAGCGTCACTGTCCAGCAGTCCAGAGTTGCACAATCAGTCAGATTTAAATCCGACATGCTTTTAGATTGTTATCAACAGAGTTGCAGAACTTTGTGATCACAGATGTATAATTTATACTCAAGCAGCAAAATACGGAAATGGTGACAATAAAAGTTACAGCTGACATTATTAGAAAAATAAACAGACTGAATGAAACTTGCTGCCGGCCAACTGACCAGCATCACGCTCTGCAACTCAGCTAACTTTCAATAAATATAGCAGTCATTGTTACAGGAGTGAATAATGTACAGAGCATTTCAAAGTCAACATGATTCGGTAATGGGGAGACTGTAACCAGTTATTCACTAGTCTGTGTGAGTGTGTGTGGTGTGTGGTGTGTGCAAACATTTTAATTTGAATGACATGTATACTTCATGGAAAAAGACATTTTTGACATGTGGACTCAGTGCCATTCATGGAAGTTTTCACATTCACAAAATGATTGTTAAACTTTGTTAAGAGGTCGTGGCATTACTCAAAGACAGTTTCAGGAGGTTTAACCCCCACCCTTAAGCCACACTTCATGCAAACACAGGCGCTAATTCCAGAAAATGATCGCCAACAACAGCACATGATGAATTTCTCATCTTTTCACCTACATTTAACAATTGTTGTAATTTTATGTGATGCCATTATACATTATCTTCCAAGAGATTAAACACTTCTGTTGTGGTCTCACCAGCAAACATTAATGCACAATACAATTATCCATTGTTGAAGCTGTATTAGCTCTTCCTGTGTGCTCTTCATCTCTTCATTTTACTTCCTTCTTCTATAAGTGTCTGTTTGAAAGGTGCCAGGCAAAACAAAACAAAAACAAACAAACAAACAAACAGGACACAGTTCATAACTAGCAAAGGTCAGTTGTACAGTAAACGTTGGGTATTTAGTCAACTGGGAGAAGAGGCTCAAATGTAGCTTACAAGATTACAATTATTAGGCTACACATCTTAATCTAACCCACCCATTAGGTGTAGCCACTGAATTTTATTAATATTAATAAAAAATGTTTTAGTTGTATTAAATGTAGGCATATATAACCACTGCTGTATCTGACACTTTCTCCTGATGTCACATGAATAAGTTTTCTTATATTTCTCAATCGTGTCAGCACAAAACCATTTTATGTCTTAGGAGATTTATAAATTCCTCTGTATGAGATCCTCTGTGACAGGTATAATGTAAAAACATTAGCACTACTGGACAGTAAAACAATATTATTTGTCTGGTCATAAACTAGACTTTTCTGTCTTTCTTTTCCCCACTTTTGTACAGTTACGGTTACAGACCTCATCCACATTCTTTGACTGATATTTTGAGAGAAATCCATTTGCCAAAACAGATGCAAAATACACAATGCACAAAGTTAAAAAAAGAATGTGAGTGTGTGCTTTTTTTTCTTTTTTCTTTTTTCTTTTTCTTTTTCCATTTCAATAGATAGCGCAATAATATTGTTAAAGTGAAAATCTGACATTGTGACAGCCCTATTGCAGATTAGATCTTTCTGGATAAAATATGCAGTCTTGACTGTACATTTTTCTTATTCCCACATTTCCATACAATATAGCAGCAACACTGTGTGCAAAGTATCAATACAATAAAACTACAAGAAATATCTATGAGCATATCTATAACATTACAAAAAGAACAAATACACGTGTCTTTAACATTATTCCTGTGTTGTTACACCACACTCAATTTAGCTCCATACATTTCTCTTTAGGTACAGGTATTTGAACATATAAACTAGTAAATATTATTGCCTGATTTGTTTAAAAGGTGGTGTATGTATTATTTTAATGTGCACATTAGCTATAAATCTGATCAGCTAAATTTGCCCAGGGGGGGATTGATATCCTTTGTTTTACTTCATTGTATTAGTTTGATACAGTCTATGAGATTATATTCACCCGTCATCCATTTAGTGGACATTACAAGCTATCTTAACTATCTTCTTCTGCACAATAGTGACACACGCAGGCGCTTAACTGGACTTCCAGTCTTTTCAGTTACAAGTTAAAAAACTTTCTCTTCCCTTCTAGACAGCTTTTGCAGCACAATTCTGCATATTTTCCCTCAAAGCTGCACATGTATAATACTTGCCTTTTAATGATATATTGGCAAAAAGACTACAGAAATATTTACATTTACTGTACATTTATATTAAATAAAGTACATGTAATCAATTGTAGGATTAGGTCTTATCAAAGCAAATAACATGACCAAGATCACACTCAGAACTTTCTTTAAAGTTGTCATTACAGCTGAATTGACAATAATATACATTAAAAACAACCCAATCATGTGGATATGGTATGGTAAGTAAAATAATAAAAATACGCACACACCTAAAAAGTATGGAATTATAAGTGGAAGCCCAGTCCTACCATGAAGCTTCACTGACTGATTTGTAGGGAAGACTGAGCATCATTCTGACATACATATGAGATCAGTTAGAATCAGTGGTTATGAAATGTCTTGCCCCCATTCATGAAGCATACATAGATATGTTCATTTCATATGACTTTAATGTATTCACATATGTAGATATGTACATATTAAGTAATAACCACTGACCTATTAAGCATTACATCAAATGTTTAGCTAGTTAAATCTAGCTCTTTTGCATCCTAGATTGACATCAGAGCCTACAGGCGCCTCATAGAGGCACTTACAACATACTGTATGCCTGTTTTGTTTGCTTAAACAATGGTTGCTTCAGAGGGTTCTAGGTTATTTGCTCTAGCCACAACTATTTGCTTCTCTTTTTACTCAACATATAATTTACGGTTATGACATTCTTTAAACCAATTCTGAGACAATACACACTGTATAAATAAACAAATACAGTACTTTTGTAATGATAATGTTAGAATAAGGTTGCGTGAGATGTGATACTTCCCTCATTTACTGTGAGTCACTTTTAGCATTGCAGCAAAACATTCCCCTGCAGACACTGTAAATGATGATGAACATGTTCTTTTACTGTAACAAAAATGTACATTCTAAGTAAAGTTGCATAACAGTATAAGTCAAAGCATCTGCAAACTGTAGCATCCACATTGTGGAGTTATTTCATGGTACTACAGCATGTATGTGCGCATAAAAACATTAAATGAGCACTGAGAGAAGCGATGCCAGCAACACCAAAGGGTTTGCTCATGTGGACTAAGATTAGCTTTGAGTATTGAACCTAGAGCAATTCCACTTCACAAAAGATTTCTCTACAGGATCAATGAATTTAAAAACCTGCTATCCCAGAGTTTTCCTATGTTTAACTGTACAATTTCAGTTTCACATTTTACATCAAATATCTATCAAAAATGTTTTGATTCACAAGAGAAATAAATCTCTGCATGCGGTTTCAGATATTTTCAACAACAACACTAAAATACTGTAATTTTCTGACATCATAATTGTGAAATGAAGCAACCTACAACTACTTTGCAACTTTGGTCTGAAAATATGTGTGATGGGCTTCAAAACCTGCAACAAATGAAGCCAGGCAAGCATTACTTCTTGCAGTGTCTGAATGGCAAAAATGTATCCTAAAAGAGACACTAAAACATCAGTCGACAAGAGATCCAAAGAAAACATTCAAGTGATGTCATAGCTTTCATCTAAATACTGCATATCTAGGTTCTCAAATATATGGGGTCTGGAAGCACGTTGATTTTTAGACAAAATGATAGATTTGGACACCAAGACTTCTAAACAAGCATGGAAATACTTTCCTTTTATACCTGCAAAAATTGGTTCTGAAGCACTTAGTTTTTTTGTTTGTTTGTTTTTTTCTTGTTTTCAGTCTATAGCTAAGCTTAGGATCCTGTGGACATTTACATCATTGTATTCTTTTAATAAGTTCATTTAAACAATCAGTGGCATTGAAATGTCATTCCTTACCATGAAATACCCATTACATTTTGTATTCATGGAAAAAATACAAATCATTACAAAACGAAAGCAATTTTAAACATTTTAAATGGCAGCCCGAATATCAAAAAGTCAAATATTGGCTTGAAATAAAACAAGACAAATGGCTCATGTCATCAGAAAAGGTTTTGTACATTTACAGCTCATACAGATAAATGAAAGATAATGAGTAGATTGCCTGCTAAGTCTGTGCATGTTTAAGATTAAAAATATATCTGTGTATTTACATATGTATGTGCACAGCATGTTTTCCAGCATTAAAGTAACATTGCAGGTTTATTGCATATGTGAATTTGTCATTATTTTTTAAATCCTTTTTTTCTTTTTTTTTTTGCTTTTAATCAGGATTGCTGATGGTAACAAAAATTAAAGTGACAGCCCACCTAAAAGAGATTATTTATTTGAAATTATTAAAGGACATGTCAAATAAGATAATTTAATTATCGTTAGTTTAAGTAATTTTAATTAGTATTTTTAGATAAACATTTCAAAAACAAAAATGAGGAAAAATAAAAATTAAAAGCACAAATAGTGAAGAAGAAATTAATCATATTTAGAAAAACTGAAGAGGCAAGTTTGATTAGGTGGTCTCATGTTTTTACTATATACTTGTTCTGTAATGGTATCTGTGCCAACACACAAGCTTTAAGAGTGAGTAAATTAATAGTGATTGTTAGTAAAGTGCTTGTATTTGTTTTCACTGTACATTTGATGTTCTAATTTTCTTGATGTTCATTTTTCAGTAACTTTATAAATACTTTGCATGGACATTTCTTCAAAAAGTTTTAGACCTACAAGTACACATTTGATTTTAATACGTCAACTCAGTCACTAATCACAAAATAGAAAATTTTGCTCCTTTGTCAAAGAGTATTTTAGAATAAACAGCTAGCATGTGGTGAGCCAAATAGTGGTGTAACAAATTATTTTCTACAGGGGAGTAAATACGGAAAGTAATGCATGTGTAATTCGTTTGATTTTTTTTTTTTTTAATGATTTTCATATTTTTTAGGTAACTAATGAAACAATAGTTTTGTTTTGGAATGACTGTTGGCCTATGTATATAAGACATCTATAATAATAATAATAATACACATAGACCTTTGACTGTATACTGTAAGATAATGATCATTTGTATCGGATCCTAACAGCAATATAATATAAGAAACTACCATTTTCCAGAGGCATGTTTGGCCTCACATAGATAGCTCTTATGGTACAATAAAATGCTTGTATTCTTTTCATTTATGTTTGATTTTTTTGACATCGCCTAACTTTGCAGTGTAAACTATCAACATAAAGTGCCCAATGATGTCACAAGAAGTTATAAAATTAAGTGTTAATACTGAGATTTACATAGGCTGAATCTGTTTTTTTTTTTTGTTTTTTTTAAGAGGATTACTTAAATCCTTAAGTGTTCGTACATTAAATATTCACAAAAGACAGAAAACAGAAACTTGTTCAATCTTAATCTAATCTGTAAATTAATTTTTGTCTTTGGCTAAATAAACTGAATTACATAATATAGACAAAAGTTCTAGGCCACCTACACATTGAACCTACAGGAGCTGCTCGGCTAAGGAAACCCATGCCATGAAGCTCCCGGCGCACAGTTTTTGGTGCTGATGTTGCAGACCATTGGCGACTTTTACGCACTATTCACCTCAGTCCTCAGCGACAACGCTCTGTAATTCTACATGGTCTGTTGCTGTGGTTCCTAAACACTTCCACTTTGTAATAATACCATTTAGAGTTGTTCGTGGAATATCTAGGAGGGAAGAAATTTCACAAACTGACTTGTTGGAACAGTGGCATCCTATTACAAAACCATGCTTGAATTCAGTGAGCTCTTTGGAATGACCCATTCTTTCACAAATGTTTGTGAAGGATTTTATACACCTGTGGCAATGGGACTGAAAAGACCTGAATTCAAAGATTAAGAGGTGTGGCCCAATACTTTTGCCTATATAGTGTATCTTGATCCATGATTATTCCATTGGATGATTAAGATTAAGGTTAGTTTGGTCCAGAACACACAAAAATGGATGTTCTTCTGCACATTTACTTCTGAAATTGAAAAAGTAACTGAGCACATTTTCATAATGCTTTCTTGATGCATGAAACTATTTTATTTACTAACCAATCCAAATAGGTTTTACATTACTTGTAATAATTTAAGATAACCGTGTATCTTTAAAGCTAAATTTTGCATTCAACTCCACCTAAAATAATGCATGCTTCATAAACTATTGGATTCACAAGACAAGAGCTCATTCTTTCTACATTCAAGTTCATTTTATGTTATTGCTATTGTATTTGCATGGTGTACAATGCAAATGGAGGCTTCAATGTGACTGGTCTATGGCTAATCCAGTGCATCGCTTATCAACCAATCATGAACACCAGTTCTGCTACAAAATGGAGGGAATGGGGGAACGACAGCGCCGCAGGGGACCTGGGGCCTCATAGGTCTCAAAAGGTGGGCTAGTAATAGGAGCAAGTCGCAGTGATGATCCAGTCATTCCTGATATGTTATTAAGACTGCGAGACTTTTCATAGCCAGTTGCTACAAGACAATAATTTTAATAATTAATTGGTTTATTATATTGTGCATAATTTGAATAAGAGGAAAGGAAATCAGTGGATTGTTTACAGATATTATGACATTTTCATATGAAGGTGGTTTGTTATGAGGGTTACATAGTTTTGAAACATGAACATGAGGTTGAAGATGTTAAAAGAAGAAATTAAAATGAAAAGAAGCACATAAGTGAAGAGAAAAAAATTAAGGATCATAAATTAAAACCATAAAGACATATAAAGGACAGACAGAGACAAGACAGACAAGACAAGACAAGAAAATGTGAGTTATGATATGTCTTCTTTTTTCCCCCAAAAAAACATAAATGCAAAAGATTCTTAGATATTAATAAATTTAACACCAATAGAAAGGCCATTGCATAAATTACCCATCATTTTATCATGTGAAGGTTAATGCCCAATGTTCAGGTAATTTAGACAACCATTTGGCCAGAACTACACAGTTTAACACAAACACACAGTAGCAAATACTCATATATCACTGATACATTGTAGTTGACCACATGAAGTTTGAAATAAAAATCTTAGACATATACCACCAATAAATTTATGTAGAATAATTAATTGCCTTGCATTATGCTTTATTACCAGCCCACTTGGTATTTGCCTTTGGTTCCTGTGAACTTCAAATGGCCAAAACAAAAATGTCCTCTCAGCAACATTTAAATCACTTCATACCCCCGGTAATCACATCCTGTTGTGAGTGACTGTTGAGTCACTTTATATTTTGTTTACAGTGGGAAATGGCAGATAAAAACGAGCTCTGTCCAGCTATGAAAGTGCCTTTGAACTATAATGCATGACACATGGATTGCTCAGATTACAAAAACCAATTTATCTAAGAATTGGCACACTGGCCTTTGTGTCCTTTCCCGCTGTATTTTTGATGTGTAACAAGGCATGCAGATGTTGAGCCCTCCCTGTAGGAAGCAGCCACAAACAAGGTTGTGTTGTGCTGTGCTGACAGTGTTGTTGCGTCAGGTGAAGTGAAAGACACCATTGTTGGGTAGCAGTTATCTGCTCTAACAATGGCTGACTGACTTATAATGGGTGGAGTTTTACAGTTTTGTTAGAAATGTGTTCTTATTAGCTGAAATATAATTTTAATGTAATGCTATCAAATTGTGATGCTATCACAGTTTGTGGCAGACTGATTAGGTTATATTTTTGTCAAACTCCAACCACCATAAGGCCACAGTCAGACAACAAAGAACACCCACTGGTTCAGTGTAACACCCTTTGTGCCTTCCTGTTGCAATGGAAAAATATGACAATATTGTGGATCACAGTGGCCAACTCTACCACTCTAGATAACGCATCATTTCAACCAACCTTAAATAAAATTCCTTTTTTTTTTTTTTTTTTTAACTCAAACACATTAGTCAGATGGCAACTCAGTGAAATATTGATGATGCATTTTCCCTGGGCTTCTTTGGCTTAACATCACACAAAGATTTCTGAGAAGCTGTCTGGCAAATCTGTGGTGCTGCTTCATTCTCAAGTTCAGACAGAGGAACATTTTTCTCATACCACGCAAATGCATTGAGACAAATTGTCAGGTTACATCAAATAGCAGCCATCTATTGAATGTTTGCTGACTGAGTACAACATGGTGGGGAAAAAAAACAAAAAAAACTGTTTTGTTGTTGGAATAGAACAATGCTTGATAGTGTACTTTGAGAGTGAGAGTTGTATCTCAGATGTCTACAGTTAAAATTATCTGACAGACCCATCATCTAATTGCCTAGCCAACATTTTTTAATCCTTTACACATAAAGGTATTCATGTGAAATAATGTATGCATGAAATCCAGCGTGATTTTATTAATTTTATATGAGCCTCACTGTTTACTCCCTGACATGAATGTGAACTGTATTAAGTTTTCTTTAATGGAGACAGAATATTTGGTGGATTTTATTCAAAAGCAGTCACATGTAAGAAAATATGTTTTCTTTTCTTAAAAAAGTGCGACTAAAAACAGCATAGTCGTGCAGATTCAACTCTTCATCACTGAGGATAACCATACTTATTATCTAAGAAACTACAGTTGTGGTCAGAAGTTTACATGAACTCATCATGGCCCTGAATGTCATGGTAATTTGGGGATTTTAATGATTTCTTTGAACTGTTCTTTTTCCAGGGTGGAATGATACATACATCTTTAATGACTTTAAAAACCAAGAATTGGGCACACAAGTTTGAATTAATTTTGGATTTTCTCTAATCCACACAGGATAAAAATTATACAGGCTCAAATATATACAAACATTCACTTAAATCATTAAATAAATGGTGCTGAAGGTTCTATAATGTCTTTTAACTTGACAAGGCCTATTAACTTCTCATTTTTGCTCATGATTGACTACAACTGCAACTCTCTTTGCAGGCGTAAAAAGGATTTGCTTGACAGCACTCATTAGACTGTCCAGTACTCAGAACAATGGGAAAGGCCAAGGAAAGTGAAGATCTAAGAAGGAAAATTGTAGATTTACACAAGCTGAGAAGGTCTCTTGGAGCCATTTCTAAACAACTGCAGATTCCAAGATTATCAGTTCAAACAATTGTACGTAAGTACAAGTTATTCGGATGTGTCACCACTTTGCCAAGGTCTGAAAGAAGACCCAAACTGTCACCCTCAGACATAGGAAATTGGTTAGGATGTTTAAGAACAACCTAAGAACCACCAAGGCTTAAGCCTGCCATGAAATGGAAACTGCTGCAACACCAGCATCACTGTCCACAGTGAAGCAAGTCTTACATCACCATGGACTGATAGGGTGCCAACCAAGCTTGACTGAAATTTGGCTCATCCACCCACATAGATGAGCCAAATTGCCAATTTCCGGAGAAAGGTTTTATGGTTGGACGAGACAAAGATTGAGCTATTTGGCCACAATGACAAGAGGTATGTTTGGAGGAGTAAAGAAGAGGCTTTCAAACCTAAGAACACTGTACCAACTGTCAAGCATGGTGGTGGTAGCATCATGCTCTGGGGCTGTATTGCTGCCAGTACATTGCACAAAGTGGATGGAATAATGAAGGAGGATTACCTCCAAATTCTTCAACTTCACCTCAAATCAACAGCTAGATGGTTGAAACTTGGACACAGTTGGGTGTTCCAACAGGACAATGATCCCAAACACACATCAAAACTGGTTTTGGAATGGATAAAGCAGGCTAACATTAAGCTTCTGGAATGGCCTTCCCAAAGCCCCAACCTCAACCCTATTGGAAATTTGTGGACTATGCTTAAAAGCCAACCAATTTAAATAAACTCTACCAATTCTGCCAAGAAGACTGGTCAGCCAGAATTATGCAAGAAGCTTGTCAATGGCTACCAAAACCGTCTGGTCGAGGTGCAACTTGCTAAAGGACATTTAACCAAATATTAGTGGCGGTGTATGTATATATATATGAGCCTGTATGTATAAATTTGACCCTGAGAAAATCTAAAATGAATTCAAACTTGTGTACCCAATTCTTGTTTTTTAGTCATTAAAGTCATTAAAGATGTATGCTATACAATCATCCCAGCTCATTTTTTAGTGAGATACTGTTATAATAAAAGTTGTATTAAGCTGAATGTTAGGCAACTGCTTTATTTGAATTACTTTTGATTAATGCTCTACAGATTTGAAGTATGCATCATGGAAGTTCACAAAAATATCCTATATAAGAACTTGAAAGAACAGCTGATTTCTGGTTTGATTCCACTCAGAAATTCCTTCAGGTATCTTCTTTACAATGTTAAAAATCACCATGCAACATGCCAAGTGTTGAGACAAAAAGAAAGAGAGCAAGACTACACATTGCTCATGTAATAACTATGTTTCACATACACTCACCGGCCACTTTAATAGGTCTGTTCAATTGCTGGGTTAACGCAAATATCAGCCAATCACATGGCAGCAACTCAATGCATTTAGGCATGTAGATATGGTCAAGATGACCTGCTGAAGTTCAAACTGAGCATCAGAATGGGTGACTTTAAGTGATTTTGAATGTGGCATGGTTGTTGGTGCCAGACGGGCTTGTCTGAGTATTTCAGAAACTGCTGATCTACTGGGATTTTCACACAATTATCTCTAAGGTTTACAGAGAACTGTAAGAAAAAGAGAAAATAACCAGTGACGGCAGTTCTGTGGGTGAAAATGCCTTGTTAAGGCCAGAGGTCAGAGGAGAATGGCCAGATGTCTTCCTGCTGATAGGAAGGCAGGAGTAACTTCAAATTAGCACTTGTTAAAACCAAGGTATGCAGAAGAGCATCTCTGAATGCACTACACATTGAACATAGAAGCAGATGAGCTACAGCAGCTGAAAACCGCACCAGGTGCCACTCTTGTCAGCTAAGAACAGGAAATTGAGGCTACAGTTCACACAGGTTCACCAAAATGGGACAATAGAAGACTGGAAAAACCTTTCCTGGTCTGATGAGTCTTGATTTCTGCTGCAACATTCGGCTGGTAGGGTCAGAATTTGGAACAATCAACATGAAATCATGGATCCATCTTGCCTTGTATCAGTGGTTCAGGCTTGTGGTGGAGTAATGGTGTGGAAATGTTTTAATGGCACACTTTGGACCCCTTACTACCAATTGAGCACAGTTTGAATGGCACAGCCTACCTGAGTATTGTTGCTGACCATGTCCATCCCTTTATGACCACAGTGTACCCATCTTCTGATAACTGCTTCCAGCAGCATAATGTCACAAAGCTCAAATCATCTCAAACTGGTTTCTTGAACATGGCAATGAGTTCACTGTACTCAAATGGCCTCCACAGTCACCAGATCTCAATCCAATAGAGCACCTTTGGGATGTGGTGGAAAGAGAGATTCACATTGTGGATGTGCAGCCGACTAATCTGCAGCAACTGGGTGATGCTGTCATGTCAATATGGACCAAAATTTCTTAAGAATGTTTCCAGCACCTTGTTGAATCTATGCCACGAAGAATTAAGGCAGCTCTGAAGGGAAAAGGGGGTCCAACCTGGTACTAGCAAGGTACACCTAATAAAATGGCTGGTGAGCATATATGGAATTAAAGTTGGTCATGTTTCACTTCTTAAGTTCTGCCTTTAATATTGTTTCTTTGAGATAGAATAAATGTTTTGTTTTGTTTTTGTTTTTTTTAAGATATTTTATCTTGAATTTGGATTTGTAACACTTGCCAAATGGCATACCAGTAAAAAAAAAAAAAAAAAAAATTCTAATTTCTTTATTTTATGAA
>VUQI01039121.1:15915-37951 GCA_015106735.1 Paratilapia polleni | reverse complement strand
GATTATATGAAAGGTGAAAGTGATGGAGAACAATGAGGTCAGGTGGTAACATGGATTGTGATGATTGTTCAGTTGGCTGTTTTGCAGTCAAAAGCTGACTGACATTGGTTTGCTTTTGTTAACACATAGAAGTATTGCTTTGTAAAATTCAAGAAGAAGAAATGTTCTGATATGAAAATAAAAAAGTTAATCATGTCTCAGCCACTGCAGTCTTTCACAGTCTGCTCTCCTCCTCTCTGGGCTATCTACTATATTTACAACAACAATCAACTGTGGTTTTGTGCTCTGGGATTCTCTGTCAGGGGAAACAGCGTGTCTGGCTGTCACTGTATTCAGTGATGACATAATTCCTGCCCAAAGTCACACTTAATTTACACTATGGAGGGAGTATGTACCTACCTAGAGTCAGACTTTAGTTACACTTGCACTGCAGTGGCGGCCTGGGGATGGGATGGAGAATGAGTGTTAATCACACAAGGAGAAGGTTATGTCGAGGGAAGACACAGAGGAACAGAGACAGAACTGCAAATATTGTTGCCAGACTGTTTACCAAAGACATAATCATGTGAAATTAAGACTGATTCCAAAATATAGACTCTTGTATGTACTGTATGCATGTATGAGGGAGATAACTACTTGACCATCCCTGTTTCTTCCTTCATTTATGACTTATAATTTCATGATGGTGTATTTGCTATGGATTAGCTGACTGTTCAGAGTCTATTCTGAGACTGGCGACATACACACTGTATCATTCTTGCATAGGATAAATTGCCTGTTAAAGATGGCGTGATCTCCTGTTACCCATAATTAAATGTACTGATCTCTTCATGACCATTACTGTAGCCACATTATATGCATACGGTACATACAGCTCCTGGGATGTGTTTTGGAGAAACTATGACATGCAACTGTATCCTACATCCTCTTGTTTGCAGCATATAGGTCAGACCTATGCAGTTTGTGTCAAACCAAATTAATATTTTATGTCTATGCCTCTTGTACATATATGTGAATATACACTGTGCATATATGCGTACAGGTAAAAATCTGGCTCAGAGAGAATATTTGCAGAGTATGATGGGGCAACACAGTAAGACACACAGTGGTATTGTTACACATATTAGAACATGCATGGCAATGTAGAAAAAGTTTTACATACTGTGTAAACCTTAAAGAGAACATACAAGAGGGCTGACAAGTGTTACCACATAAAACACATTTTCACACAGGTTATAGAAAAAGGCTATTAGGAGTTCCTTTTAGAGTTAGTATATTGTTCTACTAATGACTGTCTACAACAGGAAATGACTGTGTGAGCACAGACAGAAGCAACAGATAAGCTGTGGTGGTTTGAAAAATATTTCTGCCAACAGTCAATCCTAATCAATATCATAATTACAAATAATAAACAACGGGGTAAATAAGGGTGGATGAAGAACATTTTCAGGTATTTCGCAAACCTCAACACTGTAGCAGTTTAAAGTCTCTAAATAAAGTATTATCCTTAGTCTTTCATGAAAAATACACACAGATTTACTGTACATAGAATGGATTTGGCTGAATTTGGTAATAAATGGTGAACATTTTTTTGAAAATATGCTCTTGAGAATGCCTTTAACCAGCAAGATTTGCACCACTTTTCTGTTAATTCATTCTGCTGTTTTGTTGGCAGTTTTGTTTGTCACTCCAATTCATAGAGGACAGATAGCAGGTGATGGTGAAACTCAAAGGGGATCACAGGAAGAACACAGGGGAAGTCAAAACACAAAACAAAAAAAGGACTTGTACAAAAACTCAATATCAAGAGAAATCAGACCACAAGTACAGACAACAGCAAAATTTAAAATTAATATAAATTAATTCAATACACATTGAAACAATAAAGCATTCACAACACGTAAATACAAATGTCTACAAAACTGCTGGATAACACTCCACAAAAATACTAGTAAAAGATGCACACAGCATGTTAGAAACACAGCACATGAAACACTCAAGAATTAACAGAAAAAGAAAACCAAACTCGTACACATATACAGAGGAAAGAGAGTGTGGAGAGGGAGAGAGACACAAAGGAAGAGAGACAGAAGCCAGTATGACTGGATCCTTGAAGAAGGTCTGGAGGAGTGATTTGGAGTGAGCAATCAGAGGGGTGATTGACCGTTTGACCTTAGTGAGCCATGCATACAGAACTGGGTGCATAGTAAGTCAAATGGCCAACAATCCAACAAAAGAATCTGAGAAGCTAAGAAAATAAGTTGGCAAAAACACCTTATGCACATTATCTACGAAATAAATCACAAAGGAAGCACACAAGAATGAATTTTTGTCAGCGTGGGAATCCCTCTTTAAAAACAAGGAGAACATTTATTGTCAGTGGAGAACTATCACAACTAACATGAAGTCAGTGCTTTTTGTTCATTTTCTTGATATTCAAAACTTCTAATTCACAGATTTAATGGATTAATCACATAAGTTTGAACACCCATGTATCTGACTTTCTATATATAGCCATGCTTTTTTTCAGATCCAATGGGAAAGAGGAAGACATCACCCTGGCCAGGTCATTTGTCTAACACAGGGCTTATAGACATGCAACCTTGTTATCAACTGCTAGAGAATCAGGTGTCAGAGAAAGAAAGAAACATATCGAATTTCTTTGGTATTTACTGTAAGCACCGAGTACAGTCTCTGCCACCAGTGCACAAGGCTCAACATAAAAATACATACTAAAAGAATAAAGACTATTATACATCTCTTACCTAATTCTACAAATTACGAGCCCTAAGCAGCATCCTAATGACTCCAGCACTTATTTTCCTCAGTTGACTCCAGATTTGTTTAAAGAGGGATCTTTGTAGAAGCTAAATTGCAAGGTATACATAGAAAACCATTAAAAACTGTAGCAATGTCAGCAGCTTCTAACTGAAAGGCTCGGAGAGCTCAAGGCTTGCTTACCTTAGATAGCATGAAGCCGCTTTTCAGTCAAATCTGTCATAGCATTTGTCTTTCTGTCTGGTCAGTAAGTGTTTCAGTCACCAAGTGCAGCTTATATTCCTTTTGATCTCTGTCCAGGTCTCCACAGTACTAATACAAAAGGTCCTAATCTTTGGACTACACTAGGCACTGAAAGCACAGATATGTGGTCCAGGGAATAGTATTTCAGATCCATTACACGCTCATAGCACATTTTGTAAATCAACACTGTGATACTATAATTGATTTAAAAATACATTGTTTTTTGGTTAAGACACTGTTTAATATGTTTGCTAGTTTTCCTGC
Source organism: Paratilapia polleni (assembly GCA_015106735.1). Lineage (NCBI taxonomy): Eukaryota > Metazoa > Chordata > Actinopteri > Cichliformes > Cichlidae > Paratilapia > Paratilapia polleni. The sequence goes on along the minus strand of VUQI01039121.1, from coordinate 34,666 downwards.
GTGCCATGTTTCACGATGTACTATCCCTTGACACAGATGGCTCCACTGACCCCAGTTACCTTGGGCCTTGGAAAGATATTGTACAACACTGCAGTCACAGTGATACTTTGACACTTTAACAATGTGTTAAAGTATCAAAGCAGACCAACTGATTAGAATGGGTACATATGCACATATAAGTTTGCAAATCTTTATGCATGGACTGTATCATGGCACAACAGTGCGGTTAAGTTTCAGCATATAACCAGTGTGTGACTACATGTGCATATTCTATATACAAGAGTAAATAAAAGGGTTATTGTTCATATTAAAACGTTTTTAAATTGCAGTGTGCACTCTTGTTTGCCAAGGTGGAGGTCCATGGGGTAGGGAGTAAACACAGAGGGGAAAAACAAACTTAAGCCACACACGACAAACACAAACACAACACTCAGACGGCATTGAGAGGACAGAGACACAGTGTATAACATGTAAGAATGAAAAAAGCCCACATACACACGCGTGATATGACACAACCTGAAGAGAGAGACAACAACAACACAGAGGCACATCAGACAACAACATGACCCGCTGTTCCCGTTCATTCTTCTTCAGTGTCTGTTTTATTAGTTATTGACACAGGACACAACAACTGGGTTATTTTCATTTGAGCTGCTGGATGTTATTCACACATGTGCATACCCACACGAAATGCGCTCTTGCATTCATGACTATATGCAGGTTTTAAGCTCTCACACAGACACACAAGTAATTACTGAGTGTATATCACAGAGAATTTTTCACATTTTCTCTCCAGATTTTTTTTTTCTTTTTTTTTAAACATCTTGTACAGTGTTTATTGAGATTTTCATTCACAAAATTATAATAAGCAACTTTCTATGCAAGTACAACACTGGGCTGAGGTTAGGACTCATTGGATGCAATACCTCAGAAATCACATGGTGAGCCCCAAAATACCATTTGCCACCCAAACATTAACATTCGCATTTAAGTACTACCTAACCTGAGCTCAATTGTTTGCATTAATCTCTTATTACTTAAAACTGGCAGCACACTTTCCACACTTTCATGCACAGGCCAGTCTTCTTACAGGTGACACAACGGACAAACTCCATTGAACATTTAGACACAGCACTGTGAAAACATTGGTGTATCTGTGATTTGAAGGCATACATAGTATGTGCAGCTGCATCTGTGTTAAAGTGGGCACTACACTGCTGTTTGTGCAATTACAAAACATGCTACCTTTCAGAGAGCCAGATTAAAATTTCTGGATATTATCAGGATATGGGCTCCTTTATTTTTCTTTTAACTTTTTTTTTTGTGTTACCTCTGGTCTATGGTTTGATCCAGGAAGAGGTGGAGTTTGCATTGAGGTCCTGCTGTAACAGAGACCCCTCCATCTTATACCAATCCTCAGTCAGAGGGGAGTCTGGGCTGGGTGCCAGGGCTGCTGCCTCTAGTTTGTTGTCAACAGGGGGTGTTGAAAGTTTGGAGGGAGTGTTTTAGTGCAGGTTGGCGGCAGTGGTGGTAGTTGGATTGCAGTAGTAAATGAGGTGTCGGGTTTTCATGAGCATGAAGATAATGCACATGGGGCAACAAAAGAGGAAGGAGTTATGGTGGAGCACAAAAGGAAAAGAAGGGGTAAAATGAGGGCATGGGTTTAGAGATGGTAGCAGTGGGAAAAGTGGGAAAAGGGTGGCAGGAGGGTAAATGTGGGGCGGGTTTGGGAGCGTAAGTCATCAAAGGGTTGAGGGAGGCAGGCCAAAATAAAAAGGACAATGCGAGGCAGGAGAGAGAGAGAGAGAGAGAAACAGACAGGGAGAAACAGAAGTGACGAGAAGTAAATTAATGCATGGTCAACTGTCCGAGTCCAGAAGACAGAGAAAGACAGAGATTGTTTTTGAGCATGAATGAATGTGACATTATGGGACACGGAACAAAATTCACAGACACTGTGGAAAGATGGAAGAAATGAATGACTTAGCCAGTGTGAAGAGAAAGGAAAAGGAAAAAGGTAGAGGGACAGAAAATCTTGTCTGACAGAAGAAATAAAATATGATACCAAGCGGTGATGGAAACACAGACAACATGAATGTGAAGAGATGGAAACAAAGAGAGCAGAGCAGAAGAGCTTGGTGTGTATGCATGTGCTGTAACTGTATGACTGTAGATGTGTGAATGTTTTGTTGCTAGCTGTGATTGAAGTCTCCTAACTCAGTTTATAGTGTGCTGCCCCATCCAGCGCATCTGTCCTGCATGTTTGATTGTGACCTTCAAAACTTGTATTGACCTATATGTAGTTTATCTGCATTGGCTGCACACTGGACATATATAATATATGGTGTATGTTTACATTATATTGTACCAAACATCTTGCTGTGTGGATCTGTTTACATAAGATGTGCATGTTTGCATATCCGTCTCCTGGTGTGAAACATACCTTTCCGCACATTCCCATCTGTGGCACGGAATTCCCTGGTATTAAGTAGGAAGCAGGCTCTGTCCTGCTGGTAGCGTTCTCGGGTGGGGCCTCGGCCAATAGGACTCCTCTCATCTGGACTCAGCACCTGGTCGATGGTGGGGCAGTCTTCATTAGCCAAGGCGGCTGAGGCTGCATCGCCGTTCTGCTTAGAATCTAGTTGAAGGAAAGGAAAGTGAAAAACACACCAAGGATAATTGTTGTCTGAAAAAAAGTACTCAAAAATAATTTCAGAACTTAATGTGTACTACTTTAGCGTAAGAAATAAAGCAACTGATTTTGAACTCTGGCTGTGAACACCTTTTGGTCAAAAATTCTGTTTACAAGGGGCAGCCAATCAGAAGAAAATGTCTTGTTTTAGGCAGTCAATAAACTGAGGGCCCCACCAAGGATAACAGTAAGATAAACAAGGATTATTTTGAACTATGTGTCATGGAAAGCTATTCTAGTTGAGTAGCTTTAAGGTCTGTCAATAGCTGCCTAAATATGGCAACAGACAGGCTTATTATTAATGGTGCAAAAACAAATACATAAAAAAAAAAAAAAATCAACCATAGCACCAGTTTACATTAGACTTGGCGAAATACATTGTAAGTTCATGGATTAATTGATCTTCACATTTTCATCAAATTGTAATAACTGCATTTAGGTAATTTATTACCATGTCGTTGCTGATTAAAGTATCTCAAACGTACAGACTCACAATTTTCTATTTTACATTTAAATTGAATTTATGGAACTTATTTATTCTTAAATCTGATTTTTTAATAGTCTTGTTCACTTTAGGTTCTTGTAACACAACATTATTTTAAGACTAAACAATACAGAAAGTAATCACTATATTTCGAGTGGGAGTGAGGACTGGTAAACCATGAAGTCAGAGGACCAGCCCATAAAACTGTCAAACATGTCAGGTAGTAGCTGATGTTGTTTAATGATTGGAAATGACTGCTGTATTAGACACCCACATATTCACTAAGGCATTATGCTTTTGGAGTCTTGGAGCCTGCTATCAAAAGTTTGACTAATACAACTTCCTGCTATTAAAAGCAATGAAAGAAAATAAAAGAAAAATCTACAGGCACAGCCTACAAAAAGCCTGTAAAAAGGCAGACGAGATGTAGTAAAAGCACTGATGAAACCAATATTTTCTGGCTCACAGATGAGCAGGCCACTAAAGTAATGCATTTAAGGTGCATTATTGTTGCATATGACTGACACCTGATGCTGCAGCATGTAAAAAGCAAACAAAAGGGCCAAATTACCTCTCCTCCTGATTTCACTGCTAATGCCAGAGAGAAAATATGTGAAGTCAGCCCAAATTGAGATGCATTAAGCTGTTTTAACAGATAATTGAGGTCATTTTCCTTCCATAATGTTTGCTTTTCACTGACAGATGGGGGGCCTTTAGGCAACTGTGAACCTACCAGTTGATCATAGATTACACATGAGTTCTGATGGGCCAGTGATTTCTCCAGGGTGGCTCGAAAATCAGTTATGCATCTCTTCTTGATAGTACTCCCACTTCTTTCTCTTGACACTTTGGTACTCTTAATTGTCTGTCAAATCTCTAAAATCCCTATGCATGCCTTAAACTGCTATCAGTAAACTGTCATATTGTCCAGAAACATGCAAGTCAGTTTAAGACAATTTACCTTGATTTTAAATTGGTAAACTATACAGTACAACTTGAATGTTACTCTTGAATATACACATTTATTGCTCACCTCTGTTAATCTCTATAATTTCTTCTTGGGCGAGAGGACAATCACCCCCTATTCCTCCAGACCCCATCACTCCACCTAAGACATTTCCCAAGATTCTTTGCGGTGAGGCAGTAGCCATCGCCAGGGCATCTGGCTTGCAGTAGTTGGGGGACCCTGGTTGCGGCGCTCGGGGTATATGTTTGTTCTTCTTTTTGGGAAGCTTTTGTTTGGCCATAGCCAGAGAGTAGTACATGCCGAAGTTGTTGACAATGACAGGTACGGGCATAGCAATGGTTAGCACACCAGCCAAGGCACACAGCGCACCCACCAGCATCCCTGACCACGTCTCCGGGTACATATCTCCATAACCCAGTGTGGTCATGGTCACAACGGCCCACCAAAATCCAATGGGGATGTTCTTGAAGTTGGTATGGGCACTGGCTGTTGGGTCATCTGGATCTGCGCCAATTCGTTCAGCATAGTAGATCATAGTGGCAAAGATGAGGACACCGAGGGCTAAGAAGATGATGAGCAGGAGGAATTCATTGGTACTGGCACGAAGGGTGTGACCAAGGACACGGAGACCTACGAAGTGGCGAGTCAGCTTGAAGATACGGAGGATACGGACAAATCGGACAACACGCAGGAACCCCAGGACATCCTTGGCAGCTTTGGAGGACAGCCCACTCAGACCAACCTCCAGATAGAAGGGCAGGATGGCAACAAAGTCGATGATGTTGAGGGTACTTTTGAAGAATTCCAACTTGTCTGGGCAGAATGTGACTCGCAGCAGGACCTCAAGGGTGAACCAAATGACACACACACCCTCCACATATGTCAACCAGCTGTCAGTCACCACCTCATATACTATCTCCTCACGGGTCATGTTGCCCACGGTGACGTTCTCTGTCTTGTTGAGGATGGTGTTGAAGGCCTCGTGCGTCTCCATGCAGAAAGTGGAGATGGAGATGAGGATGAAGAATAGGGAGATAAAAGCCACATACTGAAAAGAACGAAGAAACAGGTAAATAGAAAGAGTTAACATAGGAAGAGAAAGCAGAGAAAGAGCAAGGGAAGGGAAAAGGTCAAATTATGAAAATTCAGCAAGACAGACAGAGAGATAAACAGATAGGATATACATAAGAACAATAGGACATTTTTTAAATACTGAGTTGCTTTACACCTGACTTCTTCCAAGAAACTAGTTGGATACAAGGTCCAAGTACATCCCAAAACATCTAGGTCCTACCTCATATTTTTGTGATCATGCGAACCTCTTAAAACGTGACATGGGGAATAAAAAAGTAAAAAGTAACAAGACGTCAAATGCATTAATGTAATTTTGTGTCTAAACCAGAAAATGACAAGTGTGTAGAAAGCTAATAATTTCAGACATGTGTACTCTGCAAAGAGAAATTAGAATCTGAAAGAATAAGATACGTAACTGATAATGCTATATTACAGTCATAAAAAAAAGAAAGTTTTCAAAGGACTCTGTGCAGTCCTGTGAAAAATAAAGGATACCCTTACTGCTTCCGTAAGAATTAAGAGGGTAAGGAACAGGCAGGTGCTGTTGTGTGTGTGTTAGCACAATGCCAATCTTCCCAGGAGTGGACATCCCAGGAAATTCACCCCAAGGTTAGACCTTGCAGTGCTCAGAGAAACTGAAAAAAACCCAGGAGCTACATCTCAGAGTCTACAGGCCTAGGTTAGTATGTTAAATGTTAGTTCATCAAGGTACAATGAGAAAAAGACTGAAGAAGTATGGCTTGTTTGGAAGGGTTGCCAGGAGAAAGCCTCTTCTCTCTAAAAAGAACATGGCAGCACAGATTAGGTTTACAAAGTTGCATCTGAACAAACCACAAGACTTCGGGAGCAATGACGTTTGGACAGACGAGACCAAAGTGAAGATGTTTGGTCATAATGCACAGCACCATTAAACCACGTTTGGTGAAAACCAAACACAGCATGTCAGCACAAACACCTCATACCAGCTGTCAAGCACGGTGGTGGCGGAGTGATAATTTGGGCTTGTTTTGCAGCCACAGGACGTGGACACCTTGCAGTCATTGAGTTGAACATGAACTCCTCTGTATACCAAAGTATTTTAGAGTCAGAGGACTAGGAGTATTGTGAAACTTTCTTTTTCATGACTGTAAATAAAACAAGGGAGAAATCCTACACTTTATTACCACAGTTCAAGTCCCTTTCTGTTGTGAGTGTCAAAACATGGGTTTAGTGCAACTATCAAAGTTGTATCAAACTGTAGTTTTCAATAATATGTTAGCCCTTGCTAAATAAGTGACTTATTTAATGTTTTATTGACTTATGTAACAATTTATTATTAAAAAAAAACATTTTTATGAAGATTCCACAACAGCACCTCCCACCCATTCACTTCAGCAATAGTCTAAATATGATGCAAGTGCTTTAGGGTAACATTACCCTTCACTCAGTCATCATATCATTTGGCCTACTTAAGTTCTCTGCTCAACTTGGACTTTTTATAACAAGCAGAAGATGATGAGCATTTTCAGTACTTAATACTTGGTGGATTCATATCCTTAAGGCTAAGGCTGTATTTGGCTTAACTGCATATATATTATCCAACGATTACAATCAGAGCCTATTAAAAGTATCTAACCATTTTAACTATTAACTTCCGTGCTTCCATGCCTGTTTTTACAATAAGGGCTTTGTCGTTATTATTGTGACCAATTCAGTTGGACTTCTTGTGAGAAATGTATTGGTTATCTTTTCACAAGTTTCATCCTTTCCATATACTACAATATTTTGCATTTCAGAGTTTGCCTGTTCACTTAAAAAAAATCTCTCTAGCTTTACTTGATAGTATGAAAAACAGTTAAAACAAGTTATAACAACATCCTACTTCAGATATCTCGGTTTTCAAGTTTGCTTATTTTTTCTTTACCCAAAGGCAACTGCATTGACCATCTGTGTCACCTGCAATTTACTATATGAACCCAAGCTTTTCCACTGTAACCCGTTCAATTGTCAGTGAATCAATTACAATAGCGTGATGACACCCGTATGTGAGTGTCTACTGCACAGTCTTTCCCTGTTGTGGTCCATTCCTAAGTCCTGCAGTATATTTATAGATGCAGTATACTTTGTGCGTTACCAGATAAATAATAAAACACAAGCATGGCCTGAGGAGCAAAAGAGAAAGGTAATTCATACTTGAGTGGAGTCCATATATATAAGAACCCTGAGTGCTCTCAGTATATTGTGCATGCCACCCTGTATTTTTGGCATTATGCACTTATGTAATGCCAAGAGCAAAATGTTTATAAGAACAGGCTTTATAACTAGGCAAAAAGAGCAACCAGTTTCACTTCTTTTCCTTGAAAGGTCTCATTCCCCGCAACTCCCCCCTCCCTTTTCTTTGGGTTGGAAATTGGATGAGAGCCTACACATATTTTCTCTAAGTGCCTTCATGACAGAAACAGCCTAAGCAGAAGACTTAATACTCTGAGACGCTGTATTTATTGAGGACATTAGCTGACAAGCATTTAGCCAAAGAAGTGACCGTTCAGCAAAGTCAGTAAGTCAGCGTCCACTCTGTAGTTTCAGATCGCTTCATCCATTTGTTGGAGGTAATGTTAGTAGTTTATGCTCTTTAAAGACAATTCCATGGGGGCTCAAGTAAATGAAGAAAGTGTAATTGCATTTTTTTCAGGGATACCTCTTTGCAACCCAAACAGTTTGGTAATGTATATTATTAGGTTTGCTCCTGCTTTTCTCTTTTGCTTTGTTTTCTGTCATTTTTGCAACCATCCTCCTTTGCCATCTCTCTCTGGCCTTTTTTTTCCTCCTTCTCCTATACTTTTTTCCTTCTTCCCCTCTCCCTTCCATCTCTACTCTCCACCTCTTTTTTCCTCTGCTATGTTTCTCACTAGTTGGTGTCTGACCTACTTTCTCAGATTGCTGCAGTGCTCTCCTCCTCTGTATCGTGGTGAAAGCACACACACACACAGAAACACTAAGGTTCTCAAACATCCTCTACCCCCAAATCAGCCCCCCCATCCCAGTGAAGCAGGATAGTACCAGTGGGACCAACACAGGATGCTCCTTTATTGGCCAAGCACAAGAAAGTCTTCACAGTACAAATCACAACAACGGAGTTTTACCCCGAAGTGTTATGCTCTTTTTTTTTTCTACTGTTCTTTTTTTATTCTTTACAGTGACATTAATGATGCAAGTATTATAACAATAGTGGTTTGACTGAGGAGATGGGGAGCATTTTTAATTGTAGAAAGTAATAGGACACAGAGAATGGAGAACAAAAAGTGTGAGATCTGTCTTCAAAGTGAGCTTTTTCACGTTGTCCTTTACATATGTACGAGCTAACACTTAAACAAGAGACTGCGAAAAGAAATTGGTGGTAAACCTGTCACCTCACTGTATCTTTTATGTAGGCTACACAGGTGGAGACACAGGAGGGGGTGGACAGGTGGGAGGGAGACCAGACGATGTGGATCCAAGCACAAAGGAAAAAGTTGAAGCCGTCCAGGAGAAAGGACAGAGAGTAATACAAGTGAGGGGGATGAACAAATGCCAAAATAGTTAACGTAACTCAGACACGTGACTGAGGAAAGATTTGCTCATTGTTCTGATGATCTTAACGTGATGTGACTGTGTGATGAAAAGATGACTTTTGCAATGACAAGCAAGAGGACAGACAGTATGACAGTATTATAGTGAGAGGAAGAATGAGGAGCTACAGAAAAAGAAGCAAACCTAACAAGAGACTGAAGGCTAATAATAAATGACAGGCCTTAGCAACTTCTGTCAAGCGGAGGGACAGATGGAGCTCTGTGTGTCCTTTTCCAACATGTTATTCCATACAAATGATTTTAAAGCTGCTAGAACTTTTGCATATAAGTAGTTTATATTACTGAATCTGACACAAAGCTGTATTAGGTGAGATGTACTCTGAATGTCATATATACCCATCTAATTATTCTAAACCCTGATATAAGGTTACAAAACACAAGTGGTAGAATCTACATTACCAGCCACTTCATTAGGTACACCTATTCAACTGCTCGTTAAAACTAATATCTAATCAGCCAAACACATGGCAGCAACTCAATGTATTTAGCAATGCAGACATGGTCAAGCTGACCTGCTGAAGTTCAAAGTGAGCATCAGAATGAGGATGAAAGGTGATTTAAGCGACTTTGAATGTGGCATGGTTGTTGGTGCCAGACGGGCTGGTCTGAGTATTTCAGAAACTGCTGATCTACTGGGATTTTCCCACACAACCATCTCTAGGGTTTACAGAGAATAGTCCAAAAAAGAGAAAATATCCACTTAGCGGCAGTTCTCTGGGTGAAAAATCCTTGTTGATAGCTGAGGAGAATTGCCAGAGTGCTTCTAGCTGATAGGAAGGCAACAGTAACTCTAATAACCATTTGTTACAATCAAGGTATGCAGAAGAGCATCTCTGAATGCACAACATGTTGAACCTTGAAGCAGATGGGCTACAGCAGCAGAAGATCACACCAGGTGCCACTCCTGTGAGCTAAGAACAGGAAACTGAGGCTACAATTCCCACAGGCTCCCCAAAATTAAACAATAGATGATTGGAAAAATGTTTGGATGGTAGGGTCAGAATTTGGCATAAACAACATGAAAGCATGGATCCATCTTGCATTGTATTAACAATTCAGGCTGGTGGTGGAGGTGCAAAGGTGTGGGGGATATTTTATTGGCACACTTTGGGCCCCTTAGTACCAACTGAGTACCATTTAAACACCACAGCCTACCTAAGTGTTGTTGCTGACCATGTCCATCCCTTTATGGACATGTTAAGCAGTGTACCCATCTTCTGATGGCTGCTTCCAGCAGGATAATGTGCCATGTCACAAAGTTCAAATCACCTCAAACATTTTTTTTAAACAAGACAATGAATTCACTTTATTCAAGTGGACTCCACAATTATCATATCTCAATCCAATAGAGCACCTTTGGGATGTGGTGGAACAGGAGATTCATATCATGGATGCTCAGCTGACAAATCTGCAACAACTGTGTGATGCTATCATGTCAGTATGGACCAAAATCTCAGAGGAATGTTTCCAGCACCTGATTGAATGTATGCAACAAAGAATTAATGAGGTTCTGAAAGGGGTTCCAGCCTGATACTTTCAAGGTGTACCTAATAAAGTGGCCTGTGTGTATAAAACTCTATTCACGTTCTCATTTAGTCTTTAAGTTGCTCATTATAGCTAATTTCATTTCACTCACCATCTCTCTTGAGGGTATAATATAATATAATTATTTGGACTTGGCCACACCTTAAGATGTTCAACATGACTTAAAAAAAACTCAGCTAATTTTGTCTACTGTCATGTTGGTACCAAAATATGAAAGTTAAACAACTTTGTTTAAGCCGATCTGACACTGAGCTCAGCTCATGAATTTATTACAGTCAAAATATTTCTGCTAAACCAAATGTAGCTCAGCATACTGCTCATAAGGGTGATTTGTCACAGAATTCTGTTTTAAACAGAGCAGATCTGCTTAGATTCTTCAAACACACAAATCCAAAGGTTGATTTGATTCCAACTGCAAGGCATAACTTCTGTTTAAATAAGTTCATCTTGCAACCAAGAAACCCTCAGTTAATGCAACATAAAGTGAAAATAAAACAAAAAATTTATAAATAAAATCAAATCAAAAACTCAAATTAGTTGTTGATTTATTTGCTTCAGAATGATTAAAATGTAGTGCATGAAAAAAACAAACATTTAATCCAGACTACTGTAACTGTAATGCAGATAAATCTACATTTTTATCAGCAGTACAATATCCCTTAGGTGTTATTTTTTTACTCATAAACACCTGAACTAATAAAGGAGGGAATCTCAATTCATATGCGGTGTTATGATTTAACTTGGAATTAGTTCAAAACAATTCTTGATTCAATAAAACTGAGAGGGGCTGTAAATTTTGGTTCACTGTGCCAAAATCTTTAACTCCTGCTCACTGAGCTGCAAATGAAACATAAGCTGACTGGTCCCTTTGACTTAACAAACCAATATTTTCTTACTATTCTGACTTAAATTGTCTAGCTGCTACAGTAGTGATACAGCAGTGGCACCAGAGATTTGACGCTACTGGGAATCCTCTCTTTATTAGTAGATTTATTCACGTTTTCTAAATTACACTTCTGGAGGTGGACGTTTTTCCTAGTAGGAAATGTTGTGCACACAGGAAATATTACAAATGCATATTATTACAAAGATCTAACACTGAAATACAAAACTTTGTTCCTAAACAACAGGAAAGAAGCACTCTGTACTGAAAAAAGCTTAACCTAACAATGCCAGCTAAATGCATTCAGCAAAAAAACAAAGAAACATTCAGGTGTGAGGGTTGTTACTGTGTGCAGATTTAACCAGAAGTATTTTGACCGAGATAAGTTACAAGCCACAATCACGCTCCTGATAAAACAAAGGTTCATTCATGTTTTCAGTAAATAAATCAAGCTGTACTTACAATGGCAGAGTACAGTAGATTACACAGTAGATGTGAACATCAAATCAATACTAATCAATCAGCATGGCAAGCAGGAGTTTTCTGTCTGTGAGGGAGGACAGAGAAGCACTCCTACTGCTTCAGCATTAATAAAATCTACTTAAATCAAATTGGCCTGTAGCACACAGGTGTGGATGGGTCTGTGTGTGCACTGTATGCACATACATCTGCTGGTGTAAGTTCCTGGCAAAAGTGTGTGTGTGGACATGACTCACAATGTGAAAGAGACAAACAGCCTATGGGCACAGGAGGTGTGTGCGCACACTTGCTGATCACAGATAGCAAGTGGTAGCTGCATGAGCACTGCACTGAAGTGATGGAGAGGGATGAGCAGAGAGACAGAGAGAAAGAGGTGGAGGAAGATGATAAAAGGAGGAGTAGCAATCTGTCACTTCACACTTATTTATCTCCTCGGGCACTTTGTTCTCTCCCTCCATCCTTTTTCTCACAGCAGCGTGAAGGTGTGTGTTCTGGTCTGAACAGCCATGTTAATGCTCTCGCTATATAGCATTTACAGGCACAGGTGTAATGCGCTAAATTCCCTACAGTAAAGCTACCGTTTGTGACGCTGGCAGCCCGATGACCTTCAAGGTCCAATAGAGCGCCCTGCTCACTCTCTAGACACCTAAATTTGATTTGGAAAGATCATCAACATAAATTTAAAAGAGCGGGAGTCAAAGATGGAGAGAGGAGCAAATGAAAAAGAGCCTTTGAAAGACAGAGAGAGAGAGAAACTGTGAAAGGAAGTTGATCAGAGAGAGCGTCAATTGTGTTTCGATAGATGAATGAAGAACAGAGAATGAAGGAATGGAAGGAAAGGAGAAGAAAAGATGAGCAGAGGAGAGAAGACAATGAGGGGCAATGGAGAGTGAGATTGAAATAAAGAGATAGGGAGCAAGAAAGGAGGAGGAGGTGTTGGGAGAGCATGAATGTAAGTGATATAACCAAGGAGAGATTGTCGGAGCTGATATTAGCCCTACAGGCATTTTTGCATGCATGGCGGTGCGCTGTGCTCTTCCTTAACGGGACCCTAGTGGCGCTGTGTTTACTGCGGCACCATCCAGAAGAGCTTTATCATTACAGTATTACCACAGCCCTGCCTGGCTCTGTGTCACCATGACAACCACTGCGTTAGCCTCTGCTTTCAGGCACCAAGGACAAGACCAAGCCAAATACTGCTCCTACAGCTGGCGTAGAGGGCTGAATATATAGGAGCAAGAGCCAAATTGTGATCATTTGGTCCAGATGCTGATTGTTCAATGAAAGATTTCAATTTGTCAAGTTAAGGGTGCCTGACCTTGACAGTGATACATAAAGACACGTAAAGGATTTTGCTTCTCATTAACGGCGCTTTTATTTTACTGATGATGATGTTTGATTAGTATTAGTATGACAAACACCAATCCGGTAAAATGTGGAGTCTTTCCCACAGGAAAAGCAAATGGGGGACCGCTGCTGCAGAGTCAGCAATGATAAGGAGACACTGAAGGATGATCTGAAATCTGCACATGAATGAGGCATGAAAAATGAACATTTAAACAATGTGAAATACAGAACGTTCTCATGAAGGGCAACCTGAACAGTCGCTTAGATCGGGATCGGGTGATTAATCTATTATCTTAGGTGAACGACTGCAGCCGTCACTCAGAGACTTCCAAAGTAACCACTTAGCGTGCAGTGTATATGCAGAGTATAACCTTGGGTGAGTTGCAGGAATAGCCTTCACTTATGCCACCATCATCATCATCATTGCAGAGCAATACCTAAATTGAAGGTTTTGTTTCTTTAGACTAAGATCACCAAAAAAAAAAGAAAAAAGAAAAAAGAAAGAAACCTAACAGTAAAACACAAATCAGTTAAAATGTCAAAGGGTTCCCTTTATGGACATGGCGTGAGAAATGGACAAGCAGTGAAACTGTGTAGAACGAAAAGAGAGAGGGAGGGATGAACACTGAATGAGAGAGGAGAACAGAAGACATGCCTTCCACTTTTTTTTGTTGAATTATGAATTACGTATACGAGTTTAAGTTATGCTGGTTTGGCTTATAAAATGTGTCCATGTGAACCACGATTACATAACTTTGAATCAAGTCTAGTAAATACAGCTAATGCCACACAGGGACCGCACTTTATATTGAAATGCTATAAACTACTATCAGCATTAATATGGTTAGTCATTTAACTTTAACATCTACACTTGATTTCTTGCTGAAATGTAGAAATATTAATTAAAGCTGCTGTCATGTCTTTGGGGTAAATACAGTATCGTCCAAAAGTCTTGAGCAACCCCTATTCCTTTATATTTTGCTAGGAAAATGTGAAATAGGTGCAGGAATTAATTGAAACTTGTGCAAACATACATGGAAATGCAGCATATAAGGCAAAAACAGTGAATGGCTAAGAATGGCTTCTTGACAGCCACACTTCCACTGAGACCATTTCTGATGAGGCTTCAGTGAACAGTAGATGGATCAACCGAAGGGCCAGATGCATCTTTCAGGTCCTGTGCCAGGTCTTTGCTTTGCTTTTTTTTCCCTATTTCTTAAGGATATGACTTTCAGATACTGTTCATGTGCTGCAGATAGCTTTTTTTTTTTTTAGGCCTGCCACATCTTATTTTGTCCTCCACTTGTCCAGTTTCCTCAAATTTTTTAAGACACACTCCACAGCAGATATGCCAAGTTTTCAGCAAATAGCTCTTTGGGAATCACCTTGTTGGTGCAAAAATACTATTTTATGCCTGTCAAACTGTGTTATCTTTGGCATTTTTTGTACATTCAACTAAATAAATGGGGGAAAAACTGTGTTTTTGCAACAGGCCGCTAGTAACAAAGTGCCTAAAGATACAGTTTAAGTTAAGTTAAGTTGTCTGTTATATGTAGACAGAACACTGGTTCATCCTTTGAGTTAGGTGCCTTTTTATGCTTGAATGATTCATAGGTCAGTGTTAACTGGCTTAACAAACAAAAGACTGAAAGACCTTTAGAAAGCCTGAAGAACTATTGCTCAAGAAAGTCTAGCTCCTTGGAAGCAAAATATAAAGAAATGAGGGGTGGCTCGAGGCTTTTCACTGATCTACTGTTATCTTTATGAAGACAAGATCCACAGCAATATCATTTATTTCTCGCTAACCCTCTCCCTCTCCCAGATGAACAGCAGCCATGTGTCAAGTACTGCTTCCTCATTAGGCAAAAATCTTAATCACAAATATTTTGGTCAAATCTGAGATTATAACAATTTAATACAGTTACTATTGATCTTGGAAACATTATGCTTTTAGTGAATTTTAACATCCCACAGCCTGGCAGGGTATGAGTTTGGGATTTTAGAGAGACAAAAGCCCCACCGACTGATAAGGAAAGGGGTGCATTAGATTTATAGCACAAGACAAAATTAGAGCAGTATTGCGTAACTGGATGCTGTTCAGTAACAATTTTATCACAATTATCTTTTTTTTTTATATACAGTATAACTGATAGAAGGAAAAATTGTAATTAAAAATCAAATTAGATGAATTTTGTCAAGCATAGAGCTCGGGACATTCAATTAAAGCCCTTAGTAGGGGTCACCCAAAACGGGACACTGCGGAATTTGAAAGGCGGGAGAGGTGAGGCATGAAAAGGGTGGGCCTGGTAAACGTGGCACGTGCAGCGGAAGGACTCAACAGGATAGCCACATATGTTGCATTATCAAATGTGCACAACACGTGGCCACATCCCATGCTCATACACATGCATCAGCCTTATCAAACCCCTGAATGCAGGAGGACATGAAGGAGGAGTAATGTTTGAGGTTGGACCGAGGTTGTGAGATATAATTAGCTTCTGCTCTGGGTAATCCTTGCGTATATTTTATTTTCTGAGAGATGGAAACACTGATTTTCAAGGGTCAGTGCTCTTGGAATTGATTCAGGTAAAATTTCAATCAGAACACAGACTTCTGTTTCAAGAGATTCCCTGAATGACTCAACTCTTTGACATGATACAGTCAAATCCGTAAGCTGTTCCACACGCAAACACACACACACACACACACACACACATCCAGCTCTCTAGTCGACACGTCACAGTGTCGGACATGCTCTGCAGCACTCAGGTCTCCTCCATTTCATTCCCACTGCAATCCTGATAAGCTGAAAAAAACCATACTGTGTGGAGGTAAACCGTATAGATGTGTTTCTTCTTGTTGGCTTTGTATTTCATTCGGACTCTTTCAGCATATATGTGCATTTGTTCTAGCGACGCAGCTCCAGTCTCTCTCAGTCAGTCTTTTTCTTGATTCCTCACCCTGCAGTCTCCATCCATGCTCTCCTATCCTGCTTGTAGTGTCTGAGACATGTAAAGCGGGGGTCTATTTTTCTAAACCTCCTTTGTCCTTGCTTCCTGTCCTCTCCCTGTATGCTTCAGTAACTGTCCATATTCTGCCTCTTATAAAAGAGAAGAAGCGTCATGGAACATGCTCAAATGACAAGAGGCTCATAGAGTTCAACAAAAAAATATATGACGCTATGAAAGTTCAGAAAATTTCCCGATCTGAACAAATGCTTGGAGATGCTTCCATCCAAATCAACTCCAAAATCAGACTGTTAATGCTCCTCTAGATCGTGTTTATATTTAAAGTGGTCATTCGCATATATACGCACTCCACCTCACCTCTGCTGCCACTTGGACAGGAGGGACAATTGCAAGCAAGCAGATGATCACACAGGAATTGTCCCAGTAACGCCCTCTAATGTCATTTTCCAAGGGAATGAGCAGGGATCGAGTTTGACTGTATAAGTGTTGGTTCTCTTTGTGTTGTGTTACAGTCGTGTCACATATAATCTTGGGGTAATTCTGACTGGGATTGCTTGCAAAATTTTAGACCTTTAACAATGTGATTGCACAGTCTAGAATCATTACATAATTGTAATGTAGTTACTACTGCAACAGTGACCAGATTAAACAAAATGTATCGGAAACAAATTTGAAAATTGTTTTAGTCACTTAAAATTCTAAATTGAATGGTACTATCTTCTCAAATTTGCTGTATTTCTCAGATTTTTATTATTCAGTGTGAATAGTTACATTGTGTTCACTTAACAATAAGCTGGTAAATTAAACAATCTCCACAGAATATTTATTAGAATATTTACCCCTATGTTACTATGGAAAACATTTTTGGAGTTTCATTTGATAGCTAACGTTAGGTTTGTTGGTTGGTTTGACGCTTTATTCACATGTGAGTGAGAGTGATCTGCAGGGTGACGTGTGGAGGCATGAAGTGATTTATCAGTGCGCACTAAGTGTGCACACTCAGCTGAATGGTTTATGGGCAGCTACACTTACAGTGTACGGGCCAATGTGTACATGTGAGGGTACTCAGAATGATGTATGTTCGGCCAGGTGTTTGAGGGAGTCAAATGGAACATGCATGCTATAATAGAAATAGATAATGTGTTTCTCTACAACATTAAGGCTTTCTTAGATACTGCTGGATAATGTTTATGAATTATTGACTGTCTTGATGCTGTGAAAGGACTTTTGATTCAGCATGCAATTAAAACATGTTTTTCTGTCAGTATGTGCACACTGTGTACTCCTTTGTTTACTTATACATGTGCATGTGGCAGTTTATGTGATTATTACAGTACAGAGCCCACTGCTCCCTTGTGTGATTTGACAAGACTTGCCCCATTTAGAGAATTCAGACTCCTACCACTGTAATCGGCTCTGGCACCGTGTGAGCTCTCCACTGCACCGCTGTTCTGAATGTTTCCAATTCCAGAGCACGAGAGCAAAATTGCCACAATGTCCAACTAATTGTCTGTACAGTCATTAAGAGTGCTGATTCAGCACTTAAGCAGCATGGCTAAATGTATCAAGGCTGAAGTGAAGGAAGGAGCTGGCTAAGAAGGACATAAAGAGAGGGAATGTATTAGAAGTGCTTAATGTTTCTGCCTGAAATATGATGTTATGTCTGTAGTTTGACATTTTGGCAAATACCCTTATTTGTTTTCACTGCCAAGAGTGAGGAGATTGATACCACTTTCATGTGTGTTGGATAAATATGTTGCTACAGCCTGCAGCAGCCGTAACCTTAACATAAAGACAGCTAACCTCTCTCTGTCCAAAAGTAACAAAATCAGCACGTGAGCACCGACAAAAGTCACCAATATTGTCTCATCTGTTTAAACTGTATAAACCCAAGTGTACAAGGAGCAATTCACAGTTTTTCAGAGGGTTATGTGTCAGTCTAATTCCTGGCTCAAAGCAGTTGCCAGGCAACCAGCAGAGCCTCCAGATAGTCACTGGTCCTGGCTAAGACATAGCTAACATAACCTCCTGTAAGGTGTTAAATCAATGTTTTTAAACTTCAGTTTTTGTGCAGATTTGTAGAAAGAAATGATACATAATGTTTTACTTAGTGACGTTCAGGATTTACTGGTAGTTTTATTTGTTACTAGAACCCAGCTTTGCCCCCCCCTCAACCTTTGTGCCCAGGTAAGCTAACCAAACCAGCTGCTGGCTGTAGCACCACATTAACTGTACAGGCATGAGGGTGGTATCAGATGTCATCTAATACTCAGCAAGACAGGGGCTAAGCATATTTCCCAAAATCTTGACCTATTCACTTAACCTCTTCCTCCCTGGAGGTCCCTATGCTGGGTCCAGGCCATATCTGTTACAAAAAGGCAACCAAATGCTTTTTTTCAAAGGCTGCAGAGCCTGGCACATTCAATAAAGACAACTACGATAACTAAAATGGATGTAGCATTTGTAGTATTTTATTTTTGTTCCGTCAAATTTGGTAGAGTTGCTGTTCATGATTTGTAGAACAGGTTCAATAACATTGTTTTTTTTTTTGCTCAATGTTAAAAGGCTGCTATTTATTCTCTAATATAAAGTTTTGATTAGGCAGAAGGAAAAATGACATGATTTAATGGAGTTTTTTTTTTTTTTTTTTTTTTTTTATTTTTTCTTTTTTTTTTTTAAAGAATCATTTTTTAAATTTTTTA
>VUQI01039121.1:0-15895 GCA_015106735.1 Paratilapia polleni | reverse complement strand
TGTTTTATTTTTTTTTTTGATTTTTTTTTTTTTATTTAATTTTTTTTTGTTTTAAATTTTTTTTTTTTTTGTTTTTTTATTTTTTTTTTTTTTTTTTTTTTTTTTTTTTTTTTTTTTTTTTTAATTTCACTCTTGACTGGTAATAAGGACACTTATAAATTCTCCAAAATGTCTACTATTTACGCTCAAGGCTGTTTATTTTGTCCTGGTCTAGGGCATGGGTGTCAAACAAATGGCCTGCGGGTCAGAACCTGCTTGCCAAATGGCCCAATTGGGCCCACCCTCATGCCTTTACAGAGAGTGAAAACTGCAGAAAATGAAGGAATGTGTTGCAGGAAGCATTCTGTTGCATATCCTGTGTTACAAGTTAGTTGCAAGAACAGATCACAGCATGAGATTACATTTGTCTGAACTGTTTCATCTAATGGCTCAGTCACACTAGAGTAAATAGAAAGACAACCTCCTTGCGACTAGGAAAAATCGGTGGTTAACCAGTGATTGCATTAAATTTTTTTGCATTTGGCGACTGATTGCAAATAGTTGCAGCAACCAGCTGGTTGCCCAGAGGTTGAGCGTGCAATACTCTGAACCTCTGGGTGACCACTTTCAAAAGGAAGGCAATTGCACAGGTTGCCTGGTGGAAAGCAACCTGTCTTCAAATAATCGTGGTCCGACTCGGACTGACTGTAGTCACTCTCAGATAGATTGGCAACAGTTTGCAAATAATTGCAGTCCAATTTATAAATGCAGACAGATTGCCAACAGATTGCAATCAATCTCAGTTAGTCTGTAAAACTCGTCTGCGACGCATCTCTTCGCAGTAGGGGGCTGGACTCAGCTGGTTGCCAGCTGGTTGTATTCTGGTTATATTCTTATATAAAAGCAAGGTTGCGCCTATGTTGTTTTGCAGTTAAATTACTGTCTTGCAGCAACTACGTCACTATTTGTGGAGGAATTTCTGTTTCAAATCTATGAGGTTCTGGCTGGACTTTGAATGTAAGTAGTTAATGTGAATTTCTATGTATGTGGACAGCAACAGATTTGCAATTTTCGCAAATTGATCACAAACAGATTGCATGTATTTGCCAACTTGACCCCATTCAATCACAAACTGATAGCAGACTGTCTCTGTCTTACTCCCATTTTATCACCGTCTGGATGGATCAAAGTCCCTTTGAAAATGGCAGCTGACTATGAGCAGTTGCAAACCTGGTCCCCATCTTCGAAGCAACCATCTTTAAAGGCAACAAAATTGCACGTTCATTGCACACAGTTGCAATAATTTTGGTCGTACACAGTTTCCAACCACTGCTTTCCCTAGTGTGACTGTAGCATAAACCTGAGTTCTGAATTATCGTAAGCTTGACAGCTTTTTTACCAGCAAAGACATTACCCGTGGCCTGTCATACCACACTCAAGTAAGGTGTTAAGTCATGGAGCCGTGCCAACATGTTGATTTTGATTTACGGCCGTGCCATTTCTTTGTGATGACAGAAGATCAACTTTTTGTTAACACATCTCAGGCCATTTATCATCTGTTTTGTTAATGCACAGTTCAATAAATGTGAGCTTTTTAAGAATGAAATACTTGAAGAAAGGGAAAAATGTGGAGGTGTTTTCCTAGGTTATCATGTAACTGTTTACTGGGCTGCTGGCCCACTTGAGATCAAATTGGGCTATATGTGGCCCATTAACTAAAATTAGTTTGACACCGTTGGCCTAGTGCTTAAAAGGTTAAAGTTATTAAGTTCTGTTTATTAAGTTCAGTCAACTCTTTTTTTCCTTATTACCTCAGACTTATTGGGAACCACAACACCAGGCCCTGAGCATTCAGAGCTCTAAAGTATGTCCCACTGTAAAGTCCTCTCTAAATAAATAAAGCAGTGAGGCTGTGTCAGACTATTTATGATATAAAACACCTTTTGACTCCAAAGCCACTAGAAAGAAGATCTATTCACAAAAATAAGATATTCTATGTATATGACTACAAAGGTCACATCAGACTCTTTTTGGTCCTCTCAGGTGTTTTTTGCTTATTCAACTGAAAGGTCATGTTTCTGTCCTTGTTATGAGACATCAAGCATTTATTCAGTTGTGTATCGCCAACAGACAGCGCTCAAGTTACAAGGCAGCGAACGGAGGTACAGTGGCTTCCAATGATGCAAACACAACATGAGAAGGTGTGCGGTACAAAACCTTGTCAGGGAAAATTGAAACAGAACAAAATATATTTACCAACTGCAGGCACAGGAAAGGCAAGTTTAATAAATGCCACACCCCCACTAGACTAGCAGCTACTGATCTGAGGAAACATTTTACCTTAATTAACTCGGTAAGCACCAAGGAAAATCTCTTTTCTCTGTCAAGACAGGTTTGGAGCTTAAGTATTTTGAGACTTGTATTTTCAATGTATTGTTTATGTGCCGAATGGTCATACAACTACAGATTCTTATCCTCTCACTAGTAATGGAAGAATAGATTTGCCATCAAGAATGAAATTAGGGCCTCCTTTCCCTTTCTTTGCTATTTTCAGATGCAGCCCATAGGGAGTGGATCTAGAATGTAAGTGGGAAAATAGGCCTTTTTAGCACGATTGAGATTCAGTGGAAATAACTGGGATGCACTCTAACTGCTGAAGGTAGAATTTTAAGTATATGCAACAACACCTTTGTTTCCAAAAAAGTTGGGCATAAAATAAGAATGCAATGACTTGAAAATTATTTAAACCTGTTATTTAAATACAAATAGTATAAATAAAACACATTGTCTCTGTACTACTTAAAAAAATGTTTTGTTTCATGAAAATGAATGCTCATATAAACTTTGATGGACGAACAATTTTTTAAAAGTTGGGGCAGGGGCATGTTTACCACCGTGATGCCCTAAATATAAACAGATTTCCCCATGATTTATGTTTAGTTATTTATGAGTTCTTACTAAGATGACAATGGACTTTAAAAATAATAGTTTTACTGTCGCAATAAATCGTGGATTACTCATTTAAGCTCTGCCCAACTCTGCTTGGATCAGCTGGTTGTTTTGTTTGTGGCAGGGAAGTTGCAGAGTGCCCTCTGGTGGCCAAATTCTGTAACATCTACACTCATAACACGGTTGAAGGGTGGTTCTCCCACTTCTTCTTTACTTCTTATATTTTCATTTATCAGCAGTTATGAATGCCGATACCGATATGTCTGCAAATACCTAATATCTGCCGATATATCGGTCAGGCTCTAACAATGAGTTTTCTCAGGTGATGGGTCTGGACTGCACACAAGCCAGTTTAGCTCTTCTCTTCTACTACAGAGCCATGCTTCGGTAATGCATGCAGAATGTGACACTGTCTTGCTAAAATTCATTCAGCATTAAAGTTGCCTTCACAGATGTGCAAGTTACCCATGCCATGTGCACTAATGCAGCTTCACTTCCAAATGACTCAGCCTCTCTGGGATGCTCTTTTTATACCCAATCATGATTGTTGCCAGTAACATAATTAGTTGTGAGTTATTCCATAGGGTGCCTTTGTTTTAGCATTACACAACTTTTCTTTTGTTAACCATGTGCCAGTATTTTTGAAAAGTGTTGTTGGCATCAAATTCAAAATGGGCACACGTGTTTTTCAAAGCAATAAATGTCAGTATTTGATATGTTGTATTTGTACTCTTTATTTTAAATAAATATATTTTTTAAACGAGTGTAAAAAGTAATTTGATTCTGTTTTTATTTCCATTTTACACAGTGTCCTAAATATTTAGAGATGCTGCTGCAACACCTTTAGGGGTATTTGTATGGAAAATGATCTCATGTTGCAGTTTTAAAATGAGAGAAAATTTTCCAGATAATGATGGTAACAGCTGTAATGTTAACTCTACCTAAAGTGTAATGGGTAGACACAACAGAGGTAAAGTCAGGGATAGCTACAATTGGCTGGGACCTGTAAATTGCAGACAATAGACAGTCACCTTCACCACAGTTCCCATTAAGATCCAACCAGAATTGGGAGTTTCTGTATTTGGAACTGTGTAGCTCTGGGGCAAACAAAACTGGTGCAAAAAAATCTCACAAGACTATGCTAAATTAGAAGTGACCTAGTATATAGTATAAATCCTCTGTCAGATACAGTTAAAATCAAAAGAGGACAGCATGCTTTATTGAAAATTTATGTAAGAGTTTATCAAATAGCCTTTTTCAATACTGGTGTTTATGTGCCAAATTAGACAACTAAAACACTTATTTTTCCCTTTCCATATGTAGCTTTTTGGTGATAAGATCTTAAATGAGATGTAATGTCCTCAGCATAAACTGGTGATCTTCTTTAAGTTACATAACTCCTATCAATACATCCTTTCTGTCTATTTTCTGTCCAGTCCTGCCATTTTTCTACCCGGACATGACCTGTTCTCAGGCTGTGGCATAGTGGCAGGTCAAATTTGTGTTTATGACAGCATTGTGCGCTCCAGCACTGAGCACGGTGGAAAAGAACAGCAAACAATGAACCACAAGACATGACCTTCAGGGAGAGGTAGGCACTGCTCCCCAAAAAACGACTCAAATATAGGCACACAAAGTCTGATTTGGAAGGGGCAAAGGGGCGTCTTGTACATGCTGAGCTACAAATGGTGCTTTGTCAGAAGACTGCTGACAAAGACAACTGTGCCCTTCTGGTTTGAAACTGGAAGTAACCAAAACACAGCAAAACCAGTGGAACAGTGGGACTGCATTATAGGATAACAACAGGAAAGCCATCGGTTAATAGTGGGTTAAAAAGTAGATTTTTAAGCAAATGGAAAAGTAAATAGAAGACTCATTAATCAGTTCAATAGTCTTATAAAGGCCTAAGTTTAAGTGGTGTTATTGTTCAACGTGTCACATTCATTCAAATTAACTTTAATCCAGACTTTAACACCCAAATTGACTGTTTAATAATCAGTCCATGTTTTTCATCTTCTTCATCGTTAACATGTATTCAACCTGTCGAGTGACAGCTAACGACACTGACAAAACATCACCACGGTTCATCAGTATCAGTAGATTATATTCTTAGTCTATTAGGATCACTGTTGTTCAAGCAGACTTGAGTTTAAAAGAGTAAGTTGAAAAAGTATCAACAACAAAGGGAATAAACAGGCCAAGATCAAAATCTGTCTTTGCTCCACTGCAAGATCTATGTCACCCAGGCCTGGATCAATAATGAAATCAGATGCAAATTGCATTGTATAACACCTCATCAAAGAGAAACATATACATCCATAAAATTTGTCAATGGGTTAACCGTTTATGTTCAACAGTGCAGAATGAGCCCAAGCTTACTCAGAGTTTAAGAGCCGATTGAGAAAGAGAGAATTGCTTTAAAAACAGGCAAAGAGAGAAGATAATCAATAAAATATCAATCAATAGGCAGGCAAGAAGGTTGGGGTAGGAAAATTGGATGGCTCGAGCCTTCACAGATAATCGAAGACGCTAAGACAAGGGTCCCCACCCCCATCATGCAACGTCTTTCTTTCTGTGATTGCCACCTCCTCCTTGTTTGTCTCACTACCCCTCGTTCACCTCTCTTTCTTCCGTTTTTCCCCCCGTCAGTATCCCTCTCAGGCTCCCCTTCAGTCCCTCTTCCCTCGATTTCTCTCCAGTATCTCACCTCTTCTCCATTTCTCTCTCACACTCCCACCCCCTCCACCTCTTTTCTCTTTCTCCAGTGCTCCCCCTCCTTTCTCCCGTGTCTACTGCAGCAGAAAAGCCAGCACAGAAAACCAGCATGTGTGTGTTTGTACATGGGTGTGTGTGTGTGTGTGTGTGTGTGTGTGTGTGTGATACTACGGTAAATCCACGAGGTAGCCTCACACTATCACCAGCAATGAAGGTGAAATTAAGAAAAAGCCTTGCGTGCGTGTCGAATGCTCCGATCAAAACATTGATTGCTGGTGCGTTACATCACAGCCATGCAAACAAACCCCCTTTAAATCATTATAGTAATGTCTCTCCTCCTGTCTCTCTTTATTTCTTCTCATCTCCCACTTCTTCCCTCTGTCTCTCTCTCATCTGCCTCGTTGTATTTCCACATCAGCATCTCATTTTTTTCCCCTGTTTCCCAACCTTTCTTCATCTTTGTCTTTTCTCTTCAAATATAATTTGGATCCCTCAGGATTAAAAAGGTTCTGCCACATTGAACAGGATACTTTTAGAAAGAGCAAGGTTGTGAAAAAATGAATGATCTGGGTCACATCGCTGTTTGACGTATGGCACTGGCATATTGGACCTACACGGTGAAATGGGTCTATGTTCACCCACAAATGCAGCCACTGTTTTGCAGGCACTGAAATGAATCCCACTAATCCCACTTTAACACCAATGTAGTATCACAAACACCACTAACTGCAGCCATTATGCTGAATGGATGTTTTTGCATGATTTATGTGATCTTTGCCTGTAGATGTAGTGTTTAACTGTTCATTGCATAATACGGAGCATAATACACAGCATTCTAGCAGCTAGACAGCAGGTACAGTAGCTTGCATCCAAAGTACAGCAATGCTGAAAATGCGGTCTCCTTTCGCTAGGACCAAATTTGCATGTAAATCCAAACACCATCTCCTTCCTGTACACATAACTACCCGGGTGAGTTGTTTTGCTGCATGGAGTTGAGGTAGAGAGGGTCGGGGCAGTGAGAAATCAATCTGAGAGTGACTGTTAGAGAAGCACTTCCTGCCTGATCCCAAGTCCAGAGAGGCAGATCAGGTGGCCTAAACCTACACTGTGTCCATCACAGTCCGAGACTTTCCTCTTCCTCTGGAGGGAACTGAAGCCAGGTATGCAGATCTATACTTGGTGCCAGAAGAGGTGCGAATGTATGTGTGAGTTTTGAGAATAGAGGGCGTGAAGGCATTGTCTTATCTGTGACTGTAGATACAGTATGTATTGCTGAGTGTGCAGTGATTTATGATTTAATTTTTTCCCACTCAGCTATTTTCAGTGTGATGGCATGAATGCCTGGCCACTGCAGGTGTCTGCTGACTGTCTGGTTTTGAATGTGGACCTACAGTATTCACGCATCCACAGTACCAATGGCTCCTCACACACCTCCAAAACAGAACAATAGTAATAACAGCAAAGACAGGGTGCAAAATGAGGATGATCAAACTACAACACTTGATATACAAAACAACAACAAAAAATCAAAGCAGCTGTGATCAAACAGCTGGATTTACCTTTAAGTGAGGGAAAAAAACCACCACAAGCCAAATGTAACTGTTTTCACAGTATCACAGATCAAAAACACCGTCAGGGGTACTTGTTACTCTTACACCTGTATGATCAAATGCCACTAAACAGTTGCTTTTAGGAAGTATATCATTAACTATTTACATGAAAACAATAAAGGTTATCCCAACTCAGGAGTAACTTATGCGTAACAGGAATAACGACCATGCGTAAAAGGCATGTAGCGTTCAACTGGGACAAGAGGGGCTGACAAAAAACAACCCAGCAGAGTGTAGCACTACCAAGGGCAAATGTGTGAAAAGACATGCACTACAACACTGGCATTTCGGCGTCGTACAAGCCTCTTCGCCGATGTGCTAGAATAAATACGACTAACATGAAAAACCGCACACTGATGTGCATCATAAACGGACAAGTATCACCTAATGAAGGCGTCTGGATGCAGGAGGCGCAGCGGATGCTGTGTTTGGAAGCAGATATGTATTAAACCTGCTGGAGTCGGAGAATACGACGATAGGAATCATGCTAACGGGACAAATGTGGTAATATGACTGACAGCCTTCTTTGTTATTTCGTCAATCCATATAGCAACACAGCTGACATACAATTTTTCATTTTTCCTATGCTATCAGCATTAATTATTCAATATCACTAAGTCTATATACACCACCATTTAATACAAGCTATACTGTTAGAGATAACATACCAGCAGTCATAATTCTTTCCCTGCATTGTGAAGGGTTGGTATTTCTGCTTTTACGGGTATTGTTAACGGGATGATTTAAAAGAAAAGTTTTTCAAACTTATCATGACTCAAGCAGTGCTCTGAGGCATCATTAGGCAGAATATGCAACAGTAGCCTATGCAGAAATAAGTTAGTCCCTCCAGAAGAGACATGCGTAACTCACCCGGGCATATTTGGAGGAATACGGGTCTTCAAACAGTGCCCATATTCTGGGCTGCCAGGTTTTCCACCAGCCCGCTTTCCTCGCGTCCTCTTGCATGCACAGTCTTTTCAAGTCCCCATCCGCACCACCCAGCGCCGGGTCGTCGTCTGGCGCGTCTGGTTCTGGAGTCTCGAAGCTGTCCAGTGCCTCCTCCGCATCCCGATGCTGCCGGTAATTCATCCAGCAACAAGCCTCCACGTCCGTCTCATCGATGCCCCAGAAGGCCAGCTCCTCTTCGAACAGGGGACCGCACACATCGTTGGGACAGTGCAACTTCCCGGTACGGTAATAGTTGAGGATGAAGGAAAACACTGACGGGTGACGGTCGAAGAAGAACTCGTCTAATTTGGGGTCGTAGTCGAAGTTGCTGAACGCGTCCGGCTCGGTGAGCCACGATAAGCGGGTACCGGGCAACGTTTTTAGGGTGCTCCGGTAGGTCTCATGCCGCACCCCCCCGCAGTTTATCACGATTTTCTCGCTTTCCGACGGACAAGTCATGTCTGCGCTGTAACATGCTTTGTTGGACGACTTGTTCCCACCCTTGCGCCCTTTGAAAGAGGATACACACACCGAACTGAGCATAGAGGACCGGGGGGAGGGAGAGGATGAGAGAAACCGAAGGGAGGAGGAGGGAGGAGTCTGAGGAGTCTGCGGGAGAGAAAAAGGGCAGAAATTTTAGCAGAAGGGAGAAATAGATATGGATTATCAACATTGCAATACACATTAAGAATCTCACGCTAATACCAGCTGTATGTGCAATTATTCACTTGATAATCGGCCAGTGGAAGGGAAGAAAACGACCTTGTGCAGGTGCAGAGGGAACAAGGGGAGCAGGGATGGAAATGATGGGTAGCAAAGTTGTTGTTAAACACAGCATCCTGGAGCAAAAACATGCCAGAGCAATAAACAGGTGGCTTTGAGCACATTCATGAGTCAGCATCCATATGGGCTGATTGTTGACACCACAGTGATGAGAAGATCCCAGTTCCCAGTCTGGAGTAACTGTCATATCACTTGGGTCCCAGGGCTTTAGGGTCTCTAAATTGATCTGGTTGATGCTCAAGTCAGTGTTCATTTGAAACCTCTCTATAACTGAGCCACCCGACTCACCTTCACCCCACCTGCAGAAATCCCGCTCTTTTTCTAGCATGAACACCACAGAGAAGAAAACAGAGAGATGTGAAAATAGAGGGAAACTGGGGATCTTATTTTCCCTCTTCCACAAGAATGCTGCTCTGACATGGTGGTGCATGTGTGTGTGTGTTAATTGCCTCCCGAGAGTGCGGTGTCCCTACTAATGTTAGATCTCCTCAATCAGCCTATGCGCGTGCTACACACACTGCTGCAGCCCCCTCCTACCGCACTGAGATCCATGCAATGCACAATTATGCCAGTGCTCTCTCTGCCACTCTCTCTCCCATGTACTCTGTGTGTGCAAAGACACACGGGGATAGATAAGAGAAAGGGAGTAAAGTAAAAGGTGAGAGGAAGAGGACATAAATCAGATTTTGTTTTTTAATGGAAGGATTGAAAAGGACAGAACAATCAGGAGAACAAGGCTCAGACAAAGACCTTATGATGAGGACGAAGGAGGGAGGAAGGGTGATTTTGAGAAGAAAAAAGAGACAAAGTGAATGCAGCACTCTCACTGGGGGCATTTACAGTGAACAGCTAGTGTAATATTGTCTTCTCTAGTAATGGAAGAAGGGGGTAGAAGAGAGACTGTGTGGGGGGGGGGGGGGGGGGTTGGGGGGGGGGGGGCATTGCAAAGGAGAGTGCTCTATAAAAGTGAATGAATTCTGCTGCAGTAAAAAGCCAGAGTTATTTGCGCCCTCCCTCTCTTTCCACTCCCAGTGAGGTCAGATTGTTCACCCATGGGCTGGCTGCCATCCAGAGGGGCTGGATGTTTCAGAAAAGCAACATGTTCGCAGCCACAAAGCCTATACCTGCACAGTACCTATGTTGTTAACATTTTTCTCTATTCAAAGAAATGCACCACTCTCCTCCTCCTCCTCTTCCTCCCCCTCCACTCCTGCGAGCTCTCAGTGGCCCTCCCCCTCTCCCTACTTCAACTCTCTCCCTCACTTTGTCTTCCTCACTTGCGCTCATATTTCCGCATAAAGGAATCACATTTCATTCAAGGAGGGGAATCAAGGCTTCACTTCTTTTTTCTCTCCAGTGTCCCTGTCCGTCTCTGTCTTTCTCTCCTGTTCTTTCTAGCACCATCTTTTCATTCACTCACTGCATCTTAGACTAATTCCCTCTTTTCTTCAATTTCTCCCACCTTTGGCTTCACTCACCCTGCTCTTGTCTTCTCCTTTTCCAAAGTAAGCTTCCTTCACTTTAGGTCAACTCTTTCCTCCTCTTTCCCCTGATGCTTTCGCTATCTTTCATGCAGGATGCTGCATAGTTTGTCTCTTACTCATTACTAGTGTTTAATCCAGTGTTTTGCACTTCTTATCTGAAGAAGCAACTTTTTTTCATGGAAAAGTTTCTTATCTCTTGGCAACACTCAGGTAAGATCCAATAAGATCAAGACTACTGCATGGGTATAGCACTAACTGTGCACAGGAGACAAAAACTTAAATTAATATATCTTAAAGTGCACAGCTCAGAAAAAAATTAAAGTGTTAAATGCTTCACATTTTTACTTTTTATCCTCAGCAATCTTAATTCTTTGCAGGTTTTTGCTGCAGGAGCTGCTTGCTTGACAGAAAAAAATCCTGCACTGTGAGTTGGAGAGTTGCACTGCATTATTATGCCAAAGTACTTTAGTTTGCATCTTGTTGTTTTAAATAGAGCCTAAAGAAATATCTGCAACAAATAGAATGTTTAGAAGTGATGAGGTCAGATAGGGAGAGTGTAAAAAGATCATAATCCATAGTCAGCTTTGTCCTGTGGGGCTTTCCAGCAGAGAATACTTGTGTTGTGGGATGGATTATATTTCAGCACCAGGGACAGCAGCACTCTCTCTCTGTCTCCCCCTGGGACAAACTCCCGTTTATGGGAAGTTTTTAGAAGCAGCTTTTGTGAGCTCCCTGTGAAACTTTTATCCTTTAAATAACTTTTTTTTTTGTTTTAACTTTGACACTCTGCACCCTGATGTGTACTTCACAGGCAGTTGTAGAATATAGGTGAACTGCTGAATATTTTATACACGGATAGCCGCAAGTCTGTCACTGCGGTTAAATGCCTTTTTGTTCCCTCACAGTTAAACATGGTGGGCTTATTGATTTTTATTAACTAGTCTTCCATGTATCACAATTGTAGGTTAATTGGTAAAGTGCACAGCCGGGTTCTTCCCACACTTTTTAGGAGTAATTCAACTGCTAAACCTTTAAAGTTAAGTTTGAGTGAAAGTTGCTGTCACCAACACAAGATTATCTATAAAGAGTTTAGAGTGAGTGAATGCTTTGCATTTCTAGAGAATGACCGCAGTTTCCAGCTTAACACAGGGGAAGTAAGCACTTCTCTTTAAGAGTCAGCACCTTAAGCACTGACATCAGCACAAAAACACACCAGAGAGCGGCGGGGGGGTGCATGAGGAAGAAAAGCATGAAAAGGCTACCTAAGGTGCAAAATGCAGAGAGTCAAAAATCTGTGGAATTTAGAAAAAGAATGGTAGTCAGAAAGAAGACAGAAAGAAAGAAAGAAAGAGGATAAAAACTGAGAAGCGAGGAGGAAGAGGGTGCAGAGGAGCAAAGCGGAGGAACAACCCACCCCCCCTTTCCATCCAGCACCACCACTTTCTCTCTCCTGCAGCCTTTCCTGCCTTGCCCACCATGTCCTGCGCCACCCTGCTACTACTGCCTCACCACTGCACACATACACAAGGGAAAGAAAGCGAGAAGGAGGGGACAGGGAGGCTGGAAGCAGGGAGGGGGACACATACACACACACATGCTCACCTGGCTACAATGAACAGGCTGGAAAAAAAACAAAAAAACATTTTGCAGCTAAAAAGCATCTTGATTATTATACACCTTTAAGGACAGGAGATCATTTCTGTAGATAGATACAGAGAATGGGGCTCAGAGAGGAGGAGTGCACGCGCAAAGCTTGTGTACAGACTGCGCTGACGCTAATATATATTAGCAGAAACACTGCAGCAAGAGGAGGAGGGAGCACGAGATTATGGGATGCATTGACTGTGAGGTACCAGCAGCAGTAACTGGGGGAGGGGAGGAGAGTGCACGCTAGAGAGAGAGTGAGAGAGAGAGAGAGAGAGAGAGAGAGGAAAGAGAGGAATTTGGAGGAGTGCTGACTATGCGGAACAGAACCAGCAGTTGGCAGAAAAAGCAAAAACCTTTACCAATCGCAGAGGGGGAGATGGGAAGAGATGAGAGGGAGTTAGATGTGTTGGAGAAGGAGGAGTGTTGGGAAGAGTAGAAGAAGGATGGATAGAAAAAGTAGGGGTAGGCAATGTATAGGAGAAAGAAGAGACTGTATGATGGTGGGGGGAAATGAAAGAGAGAAGCCAAAAATAGGTGGGGGTAGAGAGAGAGCGAGAGAAGAGAGAAAGAGAGAACAGACCTTGCAGTAGTTCAGGATAGCACCTGAATGGAGGGGAAGGTATGTGTGTAGATGGAGGTGGTGGATTAGAAATGTCCTGCAGTAGCAATAAATGGTATGAACACAGCAGAGTGATTGAAAGAGGGGAGTAGAGGAAGGAAAACCAGTGTATAGATGTAAAACAGATATACAGCTGAGCTGAATAGCAAATGTGCCACTTGGGGAAAGGAAGGCTTTGCAGGCAAGTGTGTAACGTATGTTTATGCATGCGTGTGCATGAGGGAGAGAGAAAGAGAGAGAGAGAGCACAAATTACGTATGTGTTTCTGGTGCGCAGCCATTTTTTTTTCCCGCCAGCTACCTCATCAAAGGATGTAACCACAAGGCTTCACGCTGTTCCATCCATATCACCACCCTCCCTTCCTCCTTTCCTCGTCCCTCTCCCCCTCGTCGCTACTTTGCCTCCCTCTCCTCTCTCACGCACTCCCCAGTGTTGAGGAGACCCCAGCAGGAGAAACTGAAGCACTGCAGCATGGTAAAAGCACTGCGGTCACCTCCCCTTTTAGTGCGGTGTCACACCACATACTGTCCTCTCCCCCTTTGGATTGTCACTGCACCTCATGGTGTAACTCTCTTTCTGCCAGGAGAACAGAAGATGTGTGTGGGTGTTTGTGTTTGGATAGTGGTACTGGGTGGGTAGTGTATGACTAGATATGAATAGCAGGAATTACATGAATGGATGGAAAGGAGGTATAAAAAAAAAAAAAATCAGGGTGTGTATGCAGAGAAAAACAGAAAACAGGGCTCTCAGACAGCTTAGCTAATGAACACATATGAGGTAAGAGGAAAAACAAAAGCATCTCCCATCAAAAATAATAATTACAATGATAGAGCTCACCAGTGGCCAATTCCCAGAACATGAATTAAATAGCCAATCAATTAAGCAAGCATAAAGGAAATGGCCAATCAACCAGTGGCATCTCCTCCACTCAGCAACACCAGAGTGGAGATCTCCAGGGGCTGGCCAATCCACAAATACCACAGCACCAACACCCGCATGGAGGTCTTGAGCCTTGTGGATACTGGTCAATCACCCCTGCATGAAGCATACAGCACCTGCTCCTTTCTCGCTTTAACTGGCTGGGGATGATTAATACATAAAGTCATTTTCAGGAATAGACTAGCTGCAATGAAGCCTGTAACAGAGCTCTGAAAGCTCAGTCAGTGTCCATGACTAAAATCTTTCCTGCCCACAGGATGATGAGGGCTGAGATTTTTTATTTATTTATTTTTTGTATAGATACAAAATCTGGGTGACACAGGATGTAGGGTGAGGAAAGTGATGGAAGAAGAGGTGCTGAAGCTCCCTTCAAGGAGAGGTCAGAACAATCCTGAAACAACACTGAGTGCAGGGGGGAAAAAGCAGGAGGAGAAAAAAAAAAGGCACAGGATAGTGTGTCATGTTGGGAATGAACTCTATTTTTGGAGCTGGATAAATCTGAGCTAATATCCCTCAGTATTCAACTTGAAAATCTGGTTCTTGGAGTATTTGCATCACAAGCAGATAGCTTTATCCCCCAAACCTCCCGTCTCTCTCTTAGGTAATTTAAACCTGTCTACTCCTAATTAATGACACTGCCCTTCCTGCATGATTAGGACCATTATGATCCAGCAGTGCAGTGATGTGGTACACGAGGCCAGACAGACAAATGGGACGAAGGAAGAGGAATTACTGGACTAATTTCTGACCTGTGAACTAGCCAGCCATTAGACATAAAGGAGGGGAAGGTTAAGTCACAGATGGGAGTCTAAACATGTGGGAAGTTAAGTTTTAAAGTAGAGATATAAAACAAGAGGACAAGAAAGCAAATGAGATAAAAGGTGATCTTGAGGTGAGCCTCAAGGTCAAGGATTTGAAAGACAGAGGGTTTAAAAGACCGGCTAGGCTCAATCAGGTGGTGAATTAGAAAGACAAAGGGAAAGTTCTCATAACGGACGCTGGTGCAAAGATGGGAGAGAGAAACCATCACAGTCAAGGAGACAGGAAGGGTCAGAGGCAGGAACACACACAAACCCAGGACACGACACACACGTAATTCAATCATAGCCTCAAAATAGATTATTCCCCCCGATTGCTTAAACAGCAGTGCCCTCCTTTTCCACCCCCATCACTACTCTACCAATCACATCAACTGAAAGCATGCCACTGTCTCTGGAGGTCTTTTTTTTCTGTCTTTTTTTGCTAAAATCGAAGGGGTGTTTTCTGGGTTACCCTTAATCTAAAAATAGCACCAGCTGTAGATTTATAATGCAGGATTGAAGGGGGAGGGAGAGGGGCAGAAAGAGAGAGTGCAAATGGAGGAAACGAGGCAGAGTTCCCATTAGGAGAAGAGCACATTGGAGCCAGTTGGCAGAAAAAGGGATGCATGTGCTGGAAAGTGACGGCAGAAGAGGCATTATGAAACCAGAGACTTTGTGTGTAATGCAGTGGAACGCGGCTGAAGCAAATTGTCAGAGTATAGGTGAAGTAGTGGCGGGGGGCTGTAGGGGAAGAAGAAGACCACGTCTAGACATTTAACTGCCCCGTTAAACTTCCTGGATGTGATGTCAGTGACGCCATAACCTTCCTGTGGTTCCACTCCAGTGCCCCCCTCCCCATGTCTTCCTCACAGCATCTTCTCCTCTCCTCTTCTGTGTGTTTGTGTGTCAGCCCTCTCACCCTCCTCCTATGGTTCCTTTATCAAACCTCCATTTCAGGCCTTGACACTTACCCACTGCTGCCACACACACACGCACACTGAAAGCACATGCAGGTAGAACAAATGCATGCCTGTAAATGCGCAAAGCAGTACACACATGGATTTATTTACTCTTGCAGACAGACACAAAATGATGCAGAGAGGAATGCATGCACACACACACACACACACTCGTTTTGACATCTTAGTGGGCAACTCCATTGGCATAATGCTTTCCCTAGCCCCTTACCCTAACCATCAGAAATTAATGCCTAACCCTAACCTTTACCCTAAACCTAACCATAACCTAATTGTAACCCTAACCCTAAAACCACGTTTTGAGCCTCAAAAATGCTCAAACATGCCTTCAAATTCGTGAGGACCAGCGTTTTGTCCTCACAAATCACGGTTGGTCCTCACAACTATAGTTTTATACGAATTTTTGTTCTCACAGAGATCTCTAAACAAGTACACACACACACAC
>VUQI01039109.1:0-13085 GCA_015106735.1 Paratilapia polleni | reverse complement strand
AATTTTAAATATGAGGATTGTTTTTAATACTTGGTTGAAAATCCTTGGTAGTCAATGACTGCCTGAAGTCTAGACCACCAATGCTGTGCTTCCTTCCCTGAGATGTTCTTCCAGACCTTTAGTGCACCCACTTGTGGGGCGGCTGTGGCTCAGGAGGTAGAGCGAGTCGCCTACTAATCGGAAGGTCAGTGGTTCGATTCCTGGCTCCCCTAGTCTGCATGCCGAAGTATCCTTGGGCAAGATACTGAACCCCACATTGCTCCCGATGCGTTCATCGGAGTGTGAGTGTCTGTGTGAATGTTAGGAAGCACTTAAGTGTAGATAAAAGTGCTGTATGAATGTATGTGTGACTGGGTGAATGTGGCATGTAGTTAAAGCGCTTTGAGTACACAGAAACTGAGTAGAAAAGCGCTATATAAGTACCAGTCCATTTACCATTTACCTACAATTGCTGCTTGTTTGTGGGTCTCTCTGCCTTTAGTTTTGTCTTCAGCAAATGAAAAGCATGCCCCGATCAGGTGACTGACTTGGCCATTGAAGAATATCTCATTTCTTTGCCTTGAGAAACTCTTGGGTTGCTTCTGTAGTACGCTTTGGGTCATTATCCATTTGCACTGTGAAGCACTTTCTGATCAGTTTTGTAGCATTTGGCTGAATCTGAGCAGAGAGTATAGCCCTGTACACTTCACAACTCATTATGCTACTTCTGTCAGCAGTCACATCATCAATAAACAGTAGTGGCCCGGTTCCACTGGCAGCCATACATGCCCATGCCATAACATTGCCACCACCATGTTGAACAGATGATGTGGTATGCTTCAGGTCATGAGCTGTTTCTCACCTTGTAAATACTTATCTCTTCCCATCATTCTGGTACGAGTTAATCTTTGTGTCATCTGACCAATCTTTTTATTTATTTTTTTCTGATATTTGGCGAACTGTGCAGGCTCTTTTAGATGTTTTCTGGTAAAGTCTAATCTGGCCTTCTTCTTGATTTTAACCAATGGCTTGCACCTTGTTGTAAATCCTCTGTATTTCCTTTCATGAAGGCGGCTCTTGATTGTAGACTTTGACAATGATCATTGAGAGTGTTATTGACTTTGCTAGATGTTGTGAGGGGGTTTTTCTTAACCAAGGGAAGAATTCTGCAATCATCCATTTTGTCTTCTGAAGTCTTTCAGGCCTCTTGTTGTTACTGAGCTGGCCAGTGCATTCATTCTTTATACAAATGTACCAGAATGTTGATTTGGAAACTGCTAAAGTTTTTGCCATTTCTCTAATAGGTTTATTGTGTTTTTATATTGTGTCTGCTTCATTTGTCATGAAATAACAAGGGAACAGGCCTCACCTGGCCATGAAACTGCTTGTCAGGGGGACTATGTATAAAAATGGCTGTAATTCCTAAACAGGTAATGCAAAATTTTTGCAAAACACCTTGAATTAAAGCTGAAAATCTGCACTTCAATGACATCTTGATTGTTCCATTTAAAATCCACTGTGGTGGTGTGTAGAGGCAAAGCTACAAAAATTGTGTTTTTGTCCAACAAATTATGGATCTAATGCTGCATTCCATTTAACTTGGAAGTCAGATGTTGGAGCTGGGAGTGACGTCACTCCCGAGTTGACTGTGTTTCAGTAGGAAAAAGCAAGGAAAAATAAAATTTGTTTGTTCCTGGCAAGGTAGAGACATGCATCCGTCACTAGCAATATGGCTGGGTTTTTTTTGCACTTAAAAAAACACCACTGCAGCCCATTCATGGATAGAGCCTGGTGGGTTCTCAGTGTATGGCTTATTCCGTTTATATTCCTTTTAGGAGAACAAGGTTTTTCCCATTGTCATCAGGATCCTTCACTCTATCATTAAAGAATATGAATTTCCTCCACTGTAAGAATGCTGACATTGTGTTAGTGTTAGCAGACATAGGCGTTGTCATGTGACACAGAAGTCACGTGAGCAAACCTCTGGTTCTTCGTTTTATGTTGGTTCCATTTGCCTTGGATGTTGGATGTCAGAGCTGGGAGTGATGTCACCCCCGAGTTGAGTGCGTTCCAGTGTTAAAATCAAAAAAGCAAGGAAAACAGGATTTGTTTTGCTCCTTAACAAGGTAGAGCCATTCAAGCATCACTAGTAATATAGCGCAGTGCTTGTTTTTTTGCACTTAAAAACACTGCTGCAGCACATTCATGGATAGAGCTTGGTCACTTCTCTGTGTATGGCTTATTTAGCAAGTCACAAATAAACAAGCAGTAGTAGTACAAATTTAAAAAGTTTTACAGTTTTACTACTGCTTACATGCACTGCCACCATCTTGGATTGAGTATTTTGGGATGCTGGTACTTTCTCAGACTTTCCGTGTTGGAAATCCAACTTGAGGGGACGTTCCAGTTGAAAGTTCCGACTCAGAATTCGAAATTTCCAACTTCCCACTTCAAATGGAAAGCAGCATAACTGTAGGTGCATTGTGGTAATGCACAAGTTCTCCAGTAGATGGCCTCAAAGACTAATCACTTTTTTACATTATACTTTTGAATTTTAAGAATGTATTGTTTTTTTCCCCACTGAACAGACCTGCTAACCCCAGTTTTGTTTGCATCTTTAGATCCCTTCAAGCACTAAACCTAGTTTACCTGACACAGTCAGTGAAGGAAGTCACTTTCTACAGGACAAGGAAGAGGTGTGTTCTGACTGAGACCATATTTCTTTGCTCACTATATATTTTGCCCAGATGCATGAGGTTGTCTGTTCTCTCAAAAGTGGGTTACTGATGCAGTCTGATTAAATTAATTAATAACGATTCATTGAATTTCATTTTAATATCCAATTACCACCTGTGTTACAGATTTATATTGTTAATACAAAATGTAATCAACAAATAGTACTATATGTAATAGTTTAGATAAAGCTGCCCAGCAGTTTGTAGACTAGTCAAAAATAAAACCACCTTTACCAGCTGGGGTACTGATATATTAATGTTGCTTACATGTGATTGTGTCATTAATTAGTTAATATTTTATATTTATCTGAATTTAGGAATTCTGAATCAATAGCACTGTTAGATCATTTTAAATTTAAAGGCTGTTTACAACAAAATATATCTTATATCTAGTTTTCCCAAAATTGACTTAATACTGATGTGTTACTTAATAACTTTCTTTTTACTCTTTCAATTTTGGTGTACAGATATTGTCTGGGACAATACCAAACAGAGTGCCTGACATTTCTGAAAGCAGGGTCCAGTCTGCCCTTTCCCCAGTGGCAGAGGTAGGCCTGAATTTCATTTCATGAAAGATGCACCAATCATCATAGCTAAGTCATTAGATATACAAGTTGAATCTGCAAAAGGCAAAGATAATAACATACAACTTAGAGTTGCTTACAGCTGCACTTTAATTTCACAGTGTTTCTTTTATCGTGATAGGAATCCTTACAGTGTTGACACATATCATTCCATCATTGTGGCTGTGGTTGACGTGCACATATGTGATGAACTGAAAATAAAAATTCTGTTGTCTTTTATTTTAAAAAATTGTCCACACATACATTGAAAACACAGGACAACAAAAAAAACCTTTTTGTGATCATCAGAAATTACACACACTGTTCTAAATCAGTTTTTCACGCTGTTATCAGATCTGTTTTCATTTTTTTCCAGTGACATCAACTTTTTGAGTTATGAGCAATGTTAATTTACAGTGTACAAGCATGTGGTAAGCATGCCAGTACACTGGAATGTAAGCACCAATCAAGTAAATATTTCACATCGTGGCATAGTGAACGGTGTCATTCAGCTACAACGATTTCTTCAAAAACACTTAGAGTATGATTTTCTTTGCTAATTATACCAAACATCATGCAGTATAATTACCTTCATCACAAAAAATAGACGTGCTAGAAAAAAAGTAAACATAGATTTGAAATCAGCATGAGAAACACTACAAAACCCACATAAATTTATCACTGATGAAAATCACCTGTTGACC
This sequence comes from Paratilapia polleni, assembly GCA_015106735.1. Classification (NCBI taxonomy): domain Eukaryota; kingdom Metazoa; phylum Chordata; class Actinopteri; order Cichliformes; family Cichlidae; genus Paratilapia; species Paratilapia polleni. Next base: position 9,104 of record VUQI01039109.1, on the reverse strand, counting down.
TGTGTAATTAATCCCATAAATATTAATGAAACATTTGAGTCTGATAGCTTTGATAAGACATTAACTGAATAATCACTATGTACTTAAGACATGTATAGCTGTTATGTTGATTGGCTTACCGAAGACTATATCACGAATATATCCTGGGTATGCTGAGCTTGTTTCGTTGTATAGGCTCTGAGACAGCTAATGTCAGGCTCAGTGAGGCCAGACTAAGTTGGAATTTCTTCGTAGCTCAATTTAATCTTCCGTACAGTATTATTCAACACAGTCATATTTGTTGTCCAAAGTTGTTGTTGCTGAATAATAATAGCATCAACAGAAAGCTAAGCAGCATGATCACATATGTTACTCTGTTCACAGTCATCGCTGTCTGCAGCACCTGAAGGAAAATTATGCAGACAGTCTGCTCTCTTCCAGCTTGCTGAGGTAAGAATTTTTGTGTAGTGCATATCCAAACTGATAATTGTTGAGGGTAATTTCTGTGTTACCAATACCTAATATAATGCATTTCAGTCAAGAGAAATTGCATATACAATGGAATTAGTAGATTAGTGTTTGGTCAGTTTTAGGGGGGAAAAATAACTATTTGTATTATTTGGAGCACGGACTGTTGGCAATTCATATCTTTAACTTTAGTATTTCTGTTCTGGTTAGATGTGTTTAGCTTCTGAAGCTGGAAAAATGGACACAGTTGTATCTCAGCCAGAGGACAGCTCCTCCACAGCCTCTCTCCAGCAAACCACTATCAAAGCAGAGGTCAAGGAAGGGAGAGCAGACACTGACCGCTGCCCTCACTCTTCTCAGATATCAGCACTCTTACCTTCGCTCTACTCTGTCACTTCTACCTCCACTGATGCCATTCTCCCACAATTCAGCAGCCAAAATGCACGTGTCAAAAAGAAGGGCAAGAAAAGAGATGTGGCCAAGTCAAATGAAAATGATGAGATCCAATGTTCAGCAAAGAGAATCATCAAGAAGTCTAACCATTCAGAAAGCGTGGACAGTGTCTTCAGTACGATTGAAGCGGTGGCTAAAGGGGCCTGGATAGACACAGAGGACAAGCCCAAGAAGGTTCACAGTTGTCTTAGTGGTGGTTTGCCCAAAAAGAAAAGTAAGCCCAAAGCCAAGACCTTTGTCAAAGAGAAAGAGGAGGAGATGGATGATAGCAGTGGGCAGAGTGGACAGTACAGCTCCTCTGAGGTGGAGATGAAGGAAGAGATGGCTGATATTGGCCCCAAGACAGAAGCAGAAGAAGCAAATGTAGAAAGCACAGATTTCCAGGGTCAGACAACAGAACCCCATCAGTCCCCTTGCAGCCATTCACCTCTTAAGCTCAAAGAGGATGACAAGGGGAAGGAAAGGCCAAGTGAAGCAGCCTGTGAGTCTAACACTGAAAACCGTGGCTCCAGGAAATCAGAGCGAAGCTGTAAAGGCGCCTTGTATAAAACTCTGGTCTCTGAGGGAATGCTGACTTCACTGAGAGCCAATATTGACCGAGGTATTCTTTTTGATTCAAAGACAAACTGACTGACACATGTAAGGGGCACAATCTAATCTGTGTTCTCCACACATCTGCAGGTAAAAGAGGTGCTTTCCGTACATCTGATCATGATGCTAACTGGAGTGATGACAGCTGGACAGTTTCACAGATGGGACCTAATAACCCCAAGAAGCTGAAGAAGTCCAAGTCCAAAGATGAGTCTTCTCAGGGGTGAGTCATTTTCTTGTGATGCTGAGGCACAGTCATTTTACAGTGGAAAAAGAGTAAGCAACTATTCCTCATTTTCAGCCCGAGTCCTCACTGGTGTGGCTCATAATAACTTTAAAATCTCCAACACTGTTGTAGAGATTAGACAGAACCACATGTAGTAGGACAAATGACAATTCTTTCCAAATGAACTTCACTTTTTTAGAAATCCTTTCTTTTTTTTATAACTTTATTTTCATAATTTTATTTTGAAGGAGCAAACAGACATCAAGAAACAGAGCAGAACAAAACAGGTCACCAGGGGTAATAAAATAAAATACAGTCAATAGTTGACAACAGTTATTTTTAACATTAGTCCCAGGAGAAAAGAGAGGTCAACCCAGACAGACACAACCCAGTGAGCACCAAAAGGAAAATCAACAGAAGTCCAAACTAGTCCATCAAGTCCATCCAGTCCACAGATGAAGCCACAGTCCCTAGTGTCATTTGGCATACATCTGATGTGCACACATAAAAAAATCCGATATGAACAGTGCTCAATGTCCAAAACGATAGTTACTGCAGAAAAACTTTCCCAAATATGGCAAGGTTTTTAATCTGTTTTCTCCCCATGTGAAACTACCATTCATATATAACAGCCATTTTAATCAGTGCTTTCGAAATGTATCCATGCAAATTCTTAGGGAGAAAGTAAGTTTTTCTCTTTCGTGTATTTCTTTTACAATGGTTAACCACTCTCCTTTATTTGCTGGTTCCTTGTCCAGTCACTTTTTTGTTACTGCCTTTTTACTGGCAATAAGTAATACTTTCAGAAGATATTTGTCTTGAATGTGCAAATCAGTTTGTATATTACCTAAATATACAGTGTCAAAACTATAGTCAGTGTCAAAACCTAGTATGGCTTTAATTTGTGTTACCAATCTTTAACCAATAAGATTGGACAATTGCAAAATATGTGAATATGGTCAGCCACCTGTATTATTAGATGGTCTCCAGCAGTGTCCATATTCAGATCTGCCGTTTTGTAGGAATTTCCTTTTTGGAGTAATGAAAAACCTAATAAAATTCTTCCATGAAACTTCTCTCCACAGGCTAGAACTGGAGGTGCTGGCATTTATTTTACATATATTTAACCAGTCCTCATCTGTTAGTTATATTTGCTTCCTTCTCCCATTTGACCTTCATGTATAAGGTGGAATGTTTCCCAAGAGATTGTATACATGAATACATTCTAGATACCAGTTTCTTGTGGATGTTGCCCTTGTATGCATCAGTAAAAATGTTAATAATGCCCATATCAGATTCCCGGTCAGCTATAATATTTCTAGCAAAGTGGTGCCTCAGCTGTAAGTACCTGTAGAAGTGACGTTTATCGTAGCTGCAATTCCAGCAGTGTAAAAGAGTCTTGGCAGCAGATTAGAATCAAGTATAACAACATTTATACATTTTCTGCATCACCAAAGGAATACATAAACATTCCAGTGACAATGCAATGCACAGTTTGCACTGCTGTAACTTTACAGCTGGGCTTTATTCGTGATGTTAGTAATGTGTGGCTTAACAACTTGCACATATTAAATGTATTCCCCCAGCAGAGAATCTATATTGTGCTTAAAACATGCTGTAAATAAAAGAATCAGTGAAAATGGGGCACTTCCAGGCAATTTTAAACCAAAACTCCTGACCAGGTTATGTGTTCAGCATAAGTTACCACAATGATTTAGCCAGGTAAAAAGAGAGCCACTTTTGTGACACAGAAAACTCAGACTTTAAGCTCAACATAACTCGCTAAAGTGTAATTTATGGTCCCGCCAATGTGTCTGTCTGCGAACACATTTCCGTTCGGACAGCTCGCGCTGTGGGGCTGGGTATGTCCTGTACCTCCGGGGGTATGCCCCTGTGCCCCGGCTGTGCCGGCTGGTGTCCTTTCTGGGCTTCAGGTCTGTTTGCTGTCCCTCAGCTACTGTGGTGCTGTGGGCTCTGCTTCCTGGATGTCCATGCTGCCTAGGTGAGGGTGGGCTGTGCTGTCTGCCCTCTGTTGGGTCTCAACAGGAACTCTGAACTCCGGTGGTTCCTGCATGTCTCTGGCTCAACACACTAACACGCTAAAAACCACTGCGGCTTTAATCTTCACCGTTGATTGTGGCTACTTGGGGTTTCTGAGCTCATTTAGGTTCTCATCACCGCTCTGTGTTCTGATCTTTAAACTCTGGTAATTCGGGTAACCTAGAAGGGAATGAAAGCATCTCTACAAAATAAATCACCACACTACCTATTAATGTTTCTGCTTGTTTTTTTTTTTCTATCCTTGCATGTTTTGTTTTGGGCTTCATTGTGGTGTGTTTTGCCCTCTTTGAAGGGAAATGGGTATTAGCTCTAAATGAAAATGCAATAGACTAGGTTTTAATATTAAAAAAAAAAAAGAGAGAGAAGGGGTGATAGAAACTTCACGACATAAACCACTACACCACATGTACATCCTAGTCTGTTTTGTTTCTTGTTTCACTGAGGTGAGTTTTGTCCTCTCAGACAGAAAATAGATACTAGCTAAGTAAAACGTAGGTTAGTCTTTCAAAGGGGGCTGGTGAAGGTCACATGCTCACTTTCACAAGCCAAAAAAAAAAAAAAGAAAAAGGGGGTCAGTGATGCATCAGAAGAATACAAGGTGACAGATGACTTATTCTGTAACTCGTTTTACATATAATGACATAGAATTCCTGTTTCATCTACAGGAGCAGGTCACCTGACACTATATTCCTGAAGCCCTAAAAATAAAATGGAAGGGACATTCCACCTTTTTCTTTAGTTAGCTGTAGTGGTTTAAGTTGCACCCTGGGTTTTTTACCCTGCCATCGGGAAATCATTTGTTTCCATTCACTAAATTGTTTCACTGGTATCTCCACTGATAGGGACTGAAAAACGAAAAGTAGACAAGGTAAAATGTTCATTTTCACAATCTCTATAAGATTATACAAATTAATTGTTAAGGGGGCTCCCTTAACAATTAATTTTTCAGTCTGCTTTTATTTTTGTGATAGAGCCATAATTTAAATTGTAAATGTTGTTTAGATTCTTTGGTATATTAACCCCTAGGTATATCATATTATTGGTGTTCCATTTAAAATTGTATTTTTTACATGGATTTTCTTTTGGTGAATACTACTTATTTATCTGCAGTACTGACAAAATTTAATTTCTTATTGATTCATAGATAGAATGATTTAGGTGCTTCTTGCCCTATTTTTTTTTTTTTCTTGCTGTTTTGGTGGAGTCACACATCTCCGATTTCTGTAGCAAAACTTATTATGGCACATAGAGCAGTAACATTATTATTATATTTAATTATTCTCATATTATTATTAATAATAATAATGAACAATATTCTTGTATACATAATTAACTCCTGTAACCATTAACAAAAGGTTAAAATGTCAGGCAATTACTTTAAAATACAATACTTATACAATACTTAATACTGCCACCCCTTTAATCTAATTCCTTATTGAACAGCTTTTAGGGTGCTATTGTATAATTGTTATTTTTAGCTAATAAATCATAATTGACGTAATGGAGACGTACTACAGAAATGGAAACTGTGCACATTCAGCAGTCGATCACATCTCACTTTGGTTGAATTTGGTTGTGTTTAGTTAGGAGGAACGTAGTTTGATGCTCACCCTTTCGCTGTAGGACTTGACCCAGATAGTTTACTGTTCTCTGCTAGCATATGGAGAACTTATGAGATCACTTTGACATAATATCATCAGCTTTGTAAGTCTCTGAACTTCACTTGTCAGCCTAGGAAAACTGGAGGAGGAATTTGAGAAGAAGTTTAACAGCCTGCCACAGTACAGCCCGATGACATTTGATAAGAAGGGGACTGCTGTTGCAAAAAAAAAGAAGACTGACAGCCCCATCCTCCAAAGGGACGCATCTAAGGCCGGAAAAGGTAGGAATGAAGTTTGAGGTCTAATCTGAACGGAATAAACACAGTGACAGTGACATACAGACAAGTGACAAATTAAAGGAAAAACCCAAACCCTTGGCCACTGGTGCATAGCTTGTGTCCATTTGTTCCCTCAGATTGAATAGTCACTGGATATGGTCTCTTCAGGATCACAGTGCGCCACTCACTGAATGGTTAAATGACGATTTAAAACGATTTGAATCATATGCTATGGCATTCAGTCACTGGATCTCACCTCAACTGATGACCTATGGGAGATATGGAACAGTTGTTAGACAGCACTCTCCACCACCAGGATCAAAACATCAAACCATGAATGTCTTTTAGAACAATGGTGTTCCATGCCTCTGTAGGCATGCAGGGACTTTAAAGGCATTGAAGCTTGATGTTGGTTCTTTCTTTAATTTGTCACCCATCTGTACACCCTCACATCTCATCCATGGCCCACTCTGTGCCTGTTTGTACAGTCCTGTCCTGGTATTTAGGACCAGTTCTCACTATGTTAAAAAATTACAAAAAAATAAAAAAGATTTGGACTCCATAACATAGCATTTCCATGTTCTTCTTTTCTTTTCCTATCTCTTTATTTATTTTTTGCTATATCAGGGCCATCTCAGAAAAAGACTTCATTCCACAAGATTGTTAGGAAGCACAAACACAAAAAGGAGAAACCAGGTGCAGTGGACAAAGGTGAACTAGATTGTTGATTTTTGTACATTATGCAGCAGGGCTGTGAACCATCAAAATGTTCATATTAAAACTTTGAAACAAAGGAGATGAAAATGTAAAAGCACAAACAAGTAATTTTTTAAGTTAATAAGTCTACCTAACTGATTAGTCTTCACGGACATTAAAACAAAACTGTAACTAAATGACAACAGTCCCATGTTTTGATGCTAGTATAAAAATAAATCTATTCATAGGAAATACTCTGTAAATGTGGAGGCCCATTTGCAAACAGTATACTTTTGTTAGGTCACAATGACTGATAGAACTGTTATCTTTATAATGTAAGTCATTGTTAAGAGGACTCAAATGATTGTGCCATTGATTTTATTATGCCTATGTGTAGTAGTTCGATCACTAAAATCCATTATGATGATTGTGCTCCACAGCAGTTGGACAGACTGATTCCACCATGCTGGATTCATCTTCAGAAGCCAAATCATGTGCCCCTGTTGCCATAATGTGCCCAGATGTCCAGGGCACCACTAGTATGGAGACGCTAGTTGGTAGCCAGAAAAGGAAGGCGAGGAAGACCAAGATCACACACTTGGTCCGCACAGCACATGGCAGTGTATCTCCAGTTGAGGGTGAGTGATGTCAGTCTCTATTTTACGTTTAAATCTTAGGAAAAAATATGGGCCATTTATTATATTATATCATATAGCTATTATATTTGAATTTATATAATCATTAAAATGCTATCTTGAATTCTTTTTTCACCCAGTCCACTTTACTTTATGACTGCTTTTTACAACACTGATATATTAAGGGAACTGAAACTAAAAGCTTACTAGCTTGTAGAAGCTCGTAGCTACATAGTCTGATAATCTTTATATACATACATATGTTGGTGTAATATTGAAAAGTGAAAATGATAGACAGCAATGTATTTCACAAACTAGTTAGCTTCTTACAATGAAAACACTGCTGGACTCTGCATCACATCTGCTCAGAGAAGTATACTACAAAGCAAGTTCAACATAGCCAAGGTTTCTTTGTGTTAGTTGGCTTGAAAAAAACCTAAATCCCCAGTAAGAGATAATGTGTATTACAAGGGTGATTATAAACTTTTTATAATGAATTAACTCAGGCTTTTTGCTTCAGGCTCTGTGCATACTCACATAAAAGGTGGAGTTGGGCACACCATTTGATTATTCTTCCGCACAAAATGGATCAGTTCAGCACTGCAATCAGAGACATGACAGCTGCACATTAGCAGTCTGAAACTAACTCTTCCCCCTTGGACACCTAGTAGGAGTAACCCTTATACAGTTTACTAGGGCTACCCTTTGAAAAACCCGAAACCTATTCTAATGGTCGTCAAACCACATCTTCATTGATATATATTGAGGTGTCAGGACTCACCATTAAGGGTACTGGGGAAGTTGTCAAATGTTGTCTTTATGGGGGAAAGAGTTAAACTCCATTTAAGTGAATTTGAACGTGGTATGGTTGTTGGTGCCAGACGGGCTTGTCTGAGTATTTCAGAAACTGCCGATCTACTGGGATTTTCCCACACAACCGTCTCTGGTGTTTTCAGAGAATGGTCTGAGAAGGTATCCAGTGAGTGGCAGTTTCTCTGGGCAAAAATGCCTTGTTGATGCCAGAGGTCAGAGGAGAATGGCCAGACTGCATTGAGCTGACAGGAAGGCAACAGTAACTCAAATAACCACTTGTTACAACCAGTGTATGCAGAAGAGCATCTCCAAACGCACACATCCAAACACACTGAACTTTGAAACAGAAGAAGACCACACCAGGTGCCACTCCTGTCAGCTAAGAACAGGAAACTGAGGCTACAGTTTGCACAGGCTCACCAAAATTGGACAATAGAAGATTGGAAAAACATTGCATGGTCTGATGAGTCTCGACTTCTGCCGCGACATCAAGATGGTAGGGTTAGGGTTTTGCATAAACAACATGAACGCGTGGATACCTCCTGCCTTATATCAATGGTTCAGGCTGGTGGTGGTGGTGTAATGGTGTGGGAGATATTTTCTTGGCACACTTTGGGCCCTTTAGTACCAAATGAGTATTGTTGCTAACCATGTCCATCCATTTATGACCACAGTATACCCATCTTTTGATGACTTTTGATGTCACAAAGCTCAAATAATCTCTATAGTTTCTTGAACATGACAATGAGTTCACCGTACTCAGATGATCTCCACAGTCACCAGATCTCAATTCAATAGAGCGTGTTTGGGATGTGGTGGAATGGGAGATTAGCATCATCGATGTGCAGCCGACAAATCTGCAGCAACTGTGTGATGCTATCATGTCAATAAGGATCAAAATCTCAGAGAAATGTTTCCTCTAAATGTTTAAAATGTATTAATTCAGCACACACTCAATGTCGCACTTTAAGTATTAAAGAATTAGTGAAAACCTTGTGGTTCCAGACGATTCTAAACTGAAACTCTGAACATAACCTGCTCCGGACAAGATGATGTGTTCAGCATAAGTTATCGTGGTGATCTAACCAGGTAAAAAAAAAGAGCCACCTTCGTAACACTGAAAACTCTGACTTGAAGCTGAACATAGCTCACTCATCACCCCTCTGGTGTGATGTATGATGCTACATACAGTTGTGATCAAAAGCTTACATACACTCATCATGGGCATGAATGTCATGGTAATTTTGGGCTTTTAATGATTTCTTTGCACTGTTCTTTTCCCAGGGTGGAATGATTGTACAGC
>VUQI01039107.1:0-24169 GCA_015106735.1 Paratilapia polleni | reverse complement strand
ATCACCCACTATGATTATTTTATCTGAACTGATCACTAACTCAGATAAAAAGTCTGAGAATTCAGATAAAAACTCTGAGTAGATGCCGGGTGGACGATAGATATCAATAAGTAAAACTGGTTTTGAGATTTCCAATTAGGGTGGACAAGGCTAAGAGTCAGGCTTTTAAAATTAAAACTCAGTCTGGGTTTTTGGGTGATTAGTAAGCTGGAGTGGAAAATTGCTGCTACTCCTCCTCCGCGGCCTGTGCTTCTAGGATTCTGACAGTTAGTATGACTCGAGGGTGTTGATTCATTTAAACTAACATATTCATCCTGCTGTAACCAAGTTTCTGTAAGGCAGAATAAATCAATATGCTGATCAATTATTAAATCATTTACTAACAGGGACTTAGAAGAGAGAGACCTAATGTTTAATAATCCACATTTAACTGTTTTACTCTTTGGTGCAGTTGAGGATGTTATACTGTTCTTTCTTTGGAAATTTTTGTGTTTAAATTCTTTGTGCTGATTTTTGGTTTATTTTTTGGTGGTCTGGGAGCAGACACAGTCTCTACAGGGATGGGGCAGCTAATATTAGAATATTAGATGTTTCTCCCTAATAATGAGACTGTAGGAATGGATGATTGACTCCACAGAGTGATTAATACAGACATTAATCATAACTTTATCACATCAGAAATTTTATTTATCTGACCTTTACAACACCAGGTAGGATTCTTTTTCATATGTTCAACAACATAGATTGAATGCTTAGAAATTTCTTATCTATTGCCATATTTCAGTTAAATAAACAATATAGTTGTACATGCAGGAAATGTTCTATAGTTTCTTTACAGAGTGAATAACATAACTTTTGATAAAAGTTGAGTTCAACCTTAAAACAGATGAATGGACTGTGAGAATTGAGCTGCCTTACTGTCTCATTTATTTTAAAGCAGTAGTCATCCTTTCGACACTAGAAATCTTCTATCAGACACAAACAGCCGAAAGTCAGTGATCTCTGTCCTTATAATAACTTTTTCTCTGACCAAGCTGTCAGCATGTGGAGGATTTGTTAGTTTGATATATTACATTGGCCAAATTACGAACACCAGAGCAGCACACTGAAGGTCGATGGACGGAAAAAAGAGAGGAAAGCGTTGCAGGAGGGAAAAAAAAATGAAAGACACTGGGGAGTTAATGAGGAATTGGGGGTGGGGAGGTGAGGAGCTGATTTACACCAAGTGGTGGAGGGAGGGAGCGGGTGAAATGAAATAAAGTAAGAAAATATTGCAGTGCATATTTTTTCCTCACATATTCACCACTGTAGCATCTCTCCAGCCAAAGATGGCCCTTCTTCATCCTCCTCGCTCCCTTCTGTCATTTTTGCATCTTTCATCTTCCTTCTCCCCTCCCCCTACCTTTGTCCCTTCGTTCCTCTGCATTGCCTGTATCTTATTCAGTACTGAACATGTTAAAGCTAATGGAGCCCCAGCAGACTCAGCTGTCTTTGAGAGAGCAAGCCACTACAGCAGAAAGAGCTAAGAATAACTAAACACTATGTAGTACCATGGGGGAGGAGGAGAAGGAAGATGTGGGAGGGTAGAGGGGAATCACATTAAGAAGGAGGATGGGAAGAAAGGGGGAAAAAAACTGCTTGTGTGAACAGAGTTGTGTCACCAGCCACAATTCCCCTTTAGAAACAACCTTATGCCCTTAACCTTTTACAGGAATTTAATATTCTTCCAACAATTTACACAGGTTTAAGTAAATCTGTTTCGCTTAGTCAAGTAAACTCCATTTTTGCAGGAATGATTGAAATGCTTCTCACCAAAGAACTGTTCAATAATCACTTGCAACCATAAAGCCCTCCAGAGAGTCAATTAGTCTACCTTCCTAAACACTGTGGCACAAAGAAAATCTTTTACTCAGTTGACTAAACACAGTCAGGTTTTTATTTATTTTTTTACCTGTTTAAATGGCAATAAAACTCAAAAATAATTTATACTTTTTACTGGATGTAAATAGGCACTGTTGAATTGAAGTTTGACATTTCTGCAAAGAGAGGTAGAGATGAGAGTGAAAATGCATTAGTTTATCAATTATGTTTCTATAAAAACAAGTTGTCCACAACAGAGTGTCACCCACTGAGTTCCTCTCAAGAGGTAGGTTAGGTTATCAATGTAAGGGTTTTTTTTTCCTTCATTTTTTTCATAATACATTTTCTATCATATAGAATTAATTATTGTTGTCTTAGTGTATGTACAGCTATCAGAAATTGGTCTTCAAATGGCAGCACACCACTATTTCTAAGTCACTAACAACAGATAAAGCCATGTTTGGATGAGCTGAGTTACAGCTGTCACTGGTCAGCTCTTCAAAAATATAGTCAATTTTTTAGAAAAAACCTAATTCACTTTCTTTTTGAGAATTATATGAAAAGACTGATACCACTCTGCTCAGAAATGCACAGAAATTATAACGCTAAAGACTAAAGAAGGGGTAATACATAAAACACTGATAAAATAAAACCACACAGCCAAAACAGTAAATAATCTACTTTTAGGCTCTGTTAACAAAACTTAAATATCTGGGAAAGGGCCATAGAGTCAATCCTTAAAACGCTGACATAATAACACTTTTTTGTTGCATTCATGTTTCCAAAGCAGAGCTGTGAAGTACGGCTTTGAAACAATCTCCATTTGGACCTCTTCTTCCACTACTGCCTTGAGTAGTATGTTATCTTTGCCACACATGGTTCCCTCTCCCTGTTTGTGGAGCAGCTGTGGGAGCCCCGACTGCAGTGAAAGTCCAACACAGAAAGGAGTGAAAAACTTCCAGACTGCAGATGCGGCTCCACTTTCTTCATTCAGTTTTTTTGGTACATCTCTTGTTTTTTGGTACATTTCTTTTCGTTATCCTCCATTGGTCTTCACTGTTGCTTATTCACAAATAATTGTGTCCCTATTGAAGAGAGTTAGTTATAGTTTATTGATATGATTAATATGATTACAACCATGAGTGAAGAAGGTGCTCAGTAAATACCCCACCCTCTCTGTAATGTTCCTAGTAGTCAATAATAGAATTGGCTTAAACCTCTTAAAAAACTACAGTGGATGTTCTATCTGTTTGCTGATATTTGAAGAATTTGTATCATGCATGTCAAATGTCAAATGTCAAATTTATTTATATAGCACATTTAAAACAACAAAGTTGACCAAAGTGCTTCACACAATAAAAATAGTGTACTGTACTGGTCTTCAGTACTATAAAAATATAGTACTGAAGACCTTTATACTGATAAACAGGTTGTGTACCTTCTTTTTCTATAGGCTGTCCATCTTATATTATCAAGCTTGTCATCTTAAGCCTATTTAGTATAGTATTAGTAATATCAGGGGTCCTCGTATGATTTAGAAATTGTATGAATGGGTATCTATACTGTGTAGTGACACAGTATAGATACTGTGTCACTACATTGATACCTTTATTTGCACCCAAATACTGACTATCTAAATGTTTCTTTAAATTTACCGATACAGCCACCAGCCGCTGCACTTTTGTGGAGAAAAGAGGAAGAAGAAAGGCACAGAAAACACAAAAAGCTCTGCAAGAAAAAAAACAAAGCCGAAGTCACTGATATGCCATTTTGCACAGAACTAATATTATAAATGGACCCGTGTTTGGAGAAATATGATTGGTCATTTGCAGTGGGATTTTTGTTTTACAAATTACGGCGCAGTCGCACAGGATTAGGATGACACATGAGATCTGAAATTATCACAAATGAGGGTACCTAGACATCCCCAGGTAATACTAGTACTGTGTGGATAAGAATTTACTCTTCCTTTTACTTAAAAATCTGGAATAACAATTTTTTATTTAAAAAAAAAAACTCAATTGTGAAGCTACAATATGGAGGATGAGCACAGCACATTATGAATATATAACTGAGAATTTACAATGGGCTTGCCAGTAATATAAGAAAAAAATATCTGTTGCACAGCTTGAGTATAGTATGAAAGAAGAATAAAGTTCTGTTTTTGATTCTGTATGTTTTCTTTTATTTTGCAGGTCTTGCTGCAATTAATTTTCCACATTGGTGAAAGATTTGATTTCAGACTAGAAAAGAAGAGAAAGTGCCTCTAAAATTACACTTGCACCAACAACAGAGAACAGCAGAAAATCATTGCACAAAGGAAAAAAAAATAGGTCACCAAACTTTTATGTTGGAAAATGTGTTTTCAGAATAATGAGGGCTATAGAAAAGCATATAAACAGGCATTTTTCTGCTGGATTAAATTTACACAAGACTAGACACAACACTGCAGAAATCATATTGGATCAAGACAAAACCATTGTGGAGGTGTCTTAAATGTTGCTTTGTCTCTCTGTGTAGCTGGGTATTACCTGCATGAGTCTCAGTATTAAGACTGTGCAGGTGTCTGGAAGAGGAGATGATATTATCACACTGCGTCAGAGTGAATCATGAATTGTTTACTCAGTGAATAATAAGCCAACTACACACTGAGTGATGTTGTACCCGGTGAGATGAAAATAGTGTCTTGCTTTGGCACCTTTGCTTGGATATCACACTGGAAATCCTGTTACCTGCAAACCCTCCTTAAAGTGCCACATTCATGCAGCCTCTGTTGCTTGGTCTCACTTTCAGACTCTCCTGCTGCCATCCCTGTTCCTTGCTTGCAAAATATCATTATTTATTACTGTCTGTGCACCACAGACAAGACAAAGTGCTCCCTTTGAAAACATCAGTCAGGATGATGGGCTTTCATTGTAGAGGCACATGTGGAATAGCGAACGTATACAGCTACCTTCTCCTTTTATCAGCAGAAGTATGTGATGTTGATAACTTTAATTGTCCTGTAATCTGGAACAACTTCAAGATTTTCAGGTGATTGTTTTGTTATTTTAAATTCCACATTCAGGGTACATAAAGTTCAGTGTACACATTGAGATGTATACATATACACTATATGGACAAAAGTACTAAACCACCTTCACATTACACCTGCAGGAGCCGCAGGGCCACGGAAACTCATGCCACGAAGCTCCCTGTGTACAGTTTGTGTTGATGCTAAGGGAGGTTTGGAACTTTGGAGTTATTGAGTCAGCAGAAAGTTGGCAACTTTTACGCACTATGCGAATGTGAATGTGAGCCTGAATGGTTGTCTGTCTCTCTGTGTTGGCCCTGCGACAGACTGCCGAACTGTCCAGGGTGTACCCTGCCTCTCGGCCTATGACAGCTGGGATATGTTCCAACTCCCCCGCGACCCTGAATTGCATTAGCGGAAGAAAATGGATGGATGGATGGATGGGTGGATGAATGGAACCAGTGTTTTTAATCCATTTTGTTTCTGGTAGCTTCTTCCTAGAACCCTCTCCCCAGTGATTCAGGGTCTGGAAGATGGCAACTGATGACTTGGCTAAGTCACAGCACAGATTTGGTTCTGTAAATGCCTAATCTAATCTTTTCTGACAAAATATAGTTCAGTTCAAATGGGACATTAGTGAGGATAAACCGAGGAATGAGTAGACAGGCGCTCAACTCAAGTGAATGCTAACATGTTAGCCATATCAGTTTTATAAGGCATTAATACGTTAGTGTTGTGAGAACAGCTTGTTAGTCATGTTGCTGAAAATAAATGCTAATGCAGGTTTAATGGAATGCATGCCATTAGTATAGCTCCTTAGTACACTACCTTGAGAAAGCTCCAGTGGGTAAACAGAGCTGTTTCAGAAAAATGTATTTCAGTGTAGCTTGTGCAGTAAGGAAAATAGCGGGGAGTGAGCCAAGTCTTTTATGTACTGACCAACAAACAACACACAGCACCTTTCATTTCAGTCCAGCTGTGACCATACTGTGTTACATTAAGCTCAAATCATTCATCCTAGGACTCGAGTATATATGCGAGTGTGTGTGTGTCACCTGCCCACTGAGCCGGACGCCATAGTCTTCACTGATCCTGCTGAGTTTGGTAAAAGTCTCAGTTACCCTCGGAGCTCCACAGACACTATTCAAACAGTGATAGTCATCAGTCACCTTGGTGACAGACACCTGCAGCGCTTACTGTGATTTATTAGAACAGGTTTATATAGCTCTGACTCGCAGACAGCGAAAGTGGAGGGGAAAACTAAAAATCAATGTCTTGTCATCTTTGCACACAATCACTGTACTATCATGCCACTTGGCTTTGCTACTGTCTTGCCTGAAGGGCATATTTGAACTTCACTTTAGTTTTAATTGTGTCTTTCACTTAATTGACCTTCTGCTAAACCCCTCCACTGAAGCATGGGGATCTAATAAGAGAAATGCTCATTATCTAAATAGCCTGGAAGATGGTGTCATGCCGTTTCAAAATGAACAACATGAGAAAAAGTTTAAGGAGGTGTCACTGGCTCATTGCTATGTGGTTATTTATTTTCTAATTCACAGTTTTGATTGGGTAGAAGTAAAAAAATATATATTTTTGCTGGAGTTGTACAGATCTCACTTTGGCTTGCTGGTGTGAACTGAGACTTTCTCCTAAGCATCTCTCATCCATAGAGCCCAGAATATTCATTTTGGCCTTACAGTCATGGAGCTGCTCCGGTTGAGTTTGGGGATGTCGTTCAGGTGGAAATGTTAAAAGATACACTACATTGCCAAAAATATTCACTCACCCCATCAAAATCATTGAATTCAGGTATTCCAATCACTTCTATGGCCATGGCCATGGGAGTTTGGTGTTGAAGAACTTGGTGCTTTCTGGGAGCAAAGTTCAAAAGTTCTTGGAACCTTGTTTTTGGCGACTCTTTTAGCTTCCACTTCAGGCTTGGTACTCTCTGGCACACAAGGAAACTTTGACTGATGTAAATGTATTGTGACTTGTCTAGATGTAAACGTATGTTGTAAACGTGATGTAAACGTGTTGCAGCACCGACTAAAAAAAAAAAAAAAAAAAAAAAAAAAAAAAACAAAAAAAACAAAAAATAAAACAAAAAAAAAAAAAAAAAAAAAAAAAAAAAAAAAAAAAAAAAAGAGAGATTAGATGCTGGAATAAACAATATAGAATTAGGACAGTATAAAGAAAATCATATGTATTCTTATTTGAAAAAATAAATGTTGCATAATACAGATAAAAAGCATCATTTTAACATGAAGTTGTTCTTCGAAGAGCGGAGTGTTTGAACTGTTCAGATAGTACAATGAGTGTGAAACAGAGCCCCATTACCTTTTTCTCCATGCTCTAACCTCAATCTATCTTTACACACTTATAATAGAAAAATCCTGCAGTTCACAGTCCTCCAAAAGGGGACTGTGCTCTATATGTTATATAACTCACAGAAATAGGTCAGCATAACAGTAACAGAGTTGCTTCCTTAGTGATACCTCCCCTCTCCCTTTGTGTCAAAAGAGTTTCAGCATGATGTAATATGGTATAATTTTCTAACATGTTTGCTTTAATATGTAATATGGTGGTAAAATAAAATGGATTTGACTTTATTTAATAGCAGAATCTGTTGTTAGACAAGTGGCAGGGAATTTCTGCAGTGACAGTGTACTCCAGTGATACTTGTCAACCGAACCTTTCCAGTTTTCAGAAGCTCTGTTGCTCTATAAGCTGACTTATGTAAAGGGGATTTAGCTGGCGCTGAGTGTGTTGCATAAACAGTCCCTTTGTATTCCAACTGTCCATCCAGAAAACTGTTCCTCCGGGCCTCCATTTTCACAGAGCAGAGTACATCCACTTGACCCCTAACCTTAACAACAAGTGGCTCAATCGGAATTTACATGATTTCATTTTCCTCAAGCACTGCCCAGCCAGCTGTCTATGTTCCAGGACTCTGCAAGGGGCATTTTAAACAGGCAGGGGCCCAAAACAAGACGAAAGAGGTCAATGGAAATCTTGAGATTAAACAAGGAGGCTTTAATAAACACTGGACTAGGAGTTAAAGACAGTGTTGAGTGCATACAGTTAAAAAGCATTTTGTGTTTGCTTCCATTGTTCAGGTCATGTATTTTAGCTACAATGGGGACTGCAATGCAGAGGCTTTGGTAAAATAATATAGGATAGTCTGGCAGTAAACTCAGTGTGATTTCAGTGGCAACAAACTGTGCTGGCCAATAAAACGTGCAGAAATGCACATTTCAGGTAGTTTTTAATGAGAACAGTAAAATTCTACTCATTGAGTAAAAGAATAAAATGACTGAAACCATTCCAATTTTATACTTTCACTTAATGCTACAATAACACAAGCTTTGTTTGACATCTGATAAGTACTCAGACTGATTGATATATTGTTCAAGTTGCACTGATGTGTTGTATATTTGACCTTTTTGTGAGTGAGGCCTTATATAAGGTCACCTGATTCTGGTCAGAATATAACCAGAGAGTATATATAAAAGATAAACCTAGCCAACTTGAGGTTTGTAAAGTCCCATTTTGAGGTCTTGACTTTAGCATTTGTCCACCACTGTGTTGATTTTTTTGGAGCCACTTGTAACATATTTGGGAAAGAGGATGGAGGGCTAATCTATCAGCTAATGCTAACTAGCTTGGTTAGAAAGCTGTATGGGTGTGTCACACAGAGACAGATACCTACCAATTAGTGTTAAATACAAATAAAAGATTACTTCACCCACCAAAACTGCAACACAAACTTCTTGGACAGTCTGCTAGCACAGTTAACCACACAGTAATCTATATTTTTTGTCAGCTAATTACATTACAATTGCAGCAGAAGCTACCAACACCAAAAACATGCTTGATATGTTCAGGTACTCCAGTTAGCTGAGATGAAGCCTAGTGGACAGCTAATGGCTACAGCCACCTGGCATCCAGCAGTCACTCATAAGGATCCTGCCCCTAATAATACAAACTTTAAGCCTTAAACAATCCAAAACAGCTGAGTTATAAAAAGAGAATCATCTCTGCACTGTTTTTATGAAGAGGAAAATTAGCCAGAGACACTAAAACTGCTTTTTGTCTGTAAACATGTTTATTTCCGCTGTAAAGCTGGGCATTTTAACATGGGGTCTCTTGTCTCTCGTTTGGAGCCACCCTCAAGTAGCCATTGCAGGAAATGCAGTACAGTGCAAGACCACCACAAGATGTTGTTTTTAAGCAGATCTTATACAGATTTAACAGTGAGACATAATTTGTTAATCAGTACGCTTCAAAGAATATGGTTAGTGGATTATGTGAGGCTAGCTGTTTTCTCTCTGTTTTCAGTCTTTGTGCTAAAGCCTCAGTCACACAGGCTTACAGACCAACCACCAACCACCAGTTGCTGGGGTAAAGCTTGTATTCCACAACCAGATGGCGAGTGGTTTCTGGAGGTTGCTGGCAGTTGCTAGCATAAAATTGGTTACAAAGAGGTATGCGGTGTTGCATCGAAAACCTCCTTGCGATTGCTTTGGTTGCTAGCAGGTTGCCACAGTTGCCCGTAGTTTGCATGGCAGACATCTTCTTGGCTGCAAACACTAGCAAATTACTTGTCAAGCGGTAGCAGAAGTGTGACACAAACCAGAAACAGAGACTGTTTGCCTTCAAAGTCGGAGCTGAGCCTTTTGAAATGTGTTGGCTGCAGTGGAAATACACATCTTTTACTTTGAAGATGTATGTTATCTGTTTCTGGTTTGCCTCACACTTTTTCAAATTTCACTATATAGCGAGCGTTTGCAGACAAGTCAGCATCTTTCATGCAAACTATGCGTGACCACTGCAATCTGCTTGTGACCAAAGCAATCACAAGGAGGTTTTTTGTGCAGCACCCTCTTTGCGACCGATTTCACCCAGTGTCAGCCAGTAGCCTCCAGCCACCACTCGCAACTGGTTGGAGAATACGTGTTTTTCTCTAGCAACATGTGGTTGCCAGATAGTCACTAACTGGTCTGTGTGACTTAAGCCTAAACTAAGCAAATTGATAAATTTTTATTTCTTGATCTAACAACCAGTGATTTTTCCAATGAAATTTGCTTCATTGCATTTTGGATTGAGACCCTTAGATCTCATCTGTCTGGCCGGAGGAATAAAGAAAGCTTCATTTCATCCTCTTATTTCCGAGCACTTAGCCTGATCAGATTATCATTCAGTTATTAAATGACCCCCAACAGTAATAACTTAAAAGCAGAGCAGAGGAATGCAAAGACTGAAGGTTAGTTCAAGTTCACCAATCTGCTAAGTCTGTCTTGAATCTCACTTAGTCCTGACATTTATTTTCTTCTGACTGCTGTCTTCCATTGTCTCCTGTTCCAGTGAGGAAAAAGGGAGGCACAGAGAAAAGCAGGGATGAAAAGCCTGAGGCAAAGAAGAAGAAAAGGAGGAAAACAAGTAAAAGAGGTTAAGGAGAGAAGCTATATTGAAGGAGAGAAAAAGGAAAGGCAAGGAAAGATTGTAGTAGGACAGTTTCTATCATTTTGTAAGGCATATTGTAACTTGGTGCTATAAAAATAAACTGGACAAAAACAAAAGCCTTTTATGGAGCTTAGCAGGCAGAAGCCTGAAGTCACGTCAGCATTTGCCTCAGCTGCCTCATTCATGTTTTATTATCACTGGCTCATTCATCAGCTTCTTGATTACCAGCTCACTAATAATGTCCAATCATATTAAGAATTGAAACAATTAGTAAATCAATCAATCAATTGATTCTGATTGCTTGTTTTCTTAGTTCACTGTCACAGTTTTTATTCTTATTTATGACATTTCATATTTCAAACAATGACTCAAAAGAGCAATAATACATACCCTAGAAAGGAATTCATATTAAAAACTGCCTTTAGCTGCAGCCCTAATCATATTGAGGCATTTGGCATGCCCATTATATCCTTACACATCTCACTGCTGTTCTGATACACTCAAGCCATGTTACCAACCTCCTCCCCATGCACTGTGCTTTCTGGTATAGAACATAAGGACTTTTTCCTAGGATAATGTTCATGTATCTGTGTCATGTTGATGCTCATATTCCTAGAAAAACCCCCAAACAGCAGAGATTTTGCTGCCAAATCTAAACCTTATAACCACTTGCTGTGTGCAGTCAATTCACCGAGGACTTATTTTGTCACTCCCTAATCTAATGCTTTTTAATGGGAAAGGCACAATGAGTTTTGACAGAATATTGACTAACAATTGATATTTTTTATAAGATTTCTGGATGAAACTGCATATATATTCCTCTCTGTTAAAATCAGATTTTGGGTGTGACCCACTCATGCAGTAGTGACCATTAGCTCAGTAATGAGATGTCACCTGTAACAAATGATCACGTCTTGTGCCTGCAGATTATAAAATAAAACAAAAACAACCATGAGAGAAAGAAGGAGCTTACATTGTGTGTTTTTGTTGTTCTGCTGTGACTGTAATATGTAGCAGCCTCAGGCAGTCAGAGCAGCCTGATGTGGTTTCACTGCTGTCTGGCTGACTTCCATACATCACGGAAAGTCTAATGTTTCCCGACAGGGTTCGCGTGATGTTTTGGGGGTCTCAAAGACAGGTGGATAGTCAAACCCGCTGGGCAGAGCCTAATGTGTCGAGAGGCTGCTACACTGTGATTAAAAATGACTCTGTAAGATACCTGCAGGCGGTTCTTCTGGTTACAAGAGGAAGACTTTGGTCAGAAAAACAGTAGCAGTGTCTTTGTTTTCTCACAGACTATATCACAGTCTTGTAATTAATTTTGTATTGCTTATATTTTCATACGTGCTTTTGTTATGGAAAATTCAGGTGGCCCTGGTGCACTCTGTATGATGCTTTTACCATAAAGGTCACCTATTTGGTGTCTTTGTGGGGACGCAAAAGCTGGACATTTTGAAATATTAAACACAGGTTTGTAATAATAAAAGATATTTTGAATAAACAGTGTAAAGAGTGACAGACGATTGCAGCATAAATGTGCCAGACATGTATTACGCAAGTTAGTGGAAAAATGCTCAAAATCATTAATCTGCTACAAAAAGAAATCACGTTACCTTTAAGCAGTGCCCCAAATTTTCCACCAAAACGAATTTATATCAGTCTTGTTTTTATCCCCTGTGCTAATGAACCGTACAGAAAACATACACTGCTGAATGTAACCCTCTTAAACCCTTTTCAACCTACAATGTCTAACAGGAGGAATTTACTGTTTGGCTCCCTTACATGCATGGCATGTATTTTAATATAGAGACGGTATATTAGTGACGTAACAGTGGGAGTTAAGCGGCACCAGATCGACGTTAAACTGTTATAGTCTTGGTCACGACCAGAGCACCATTTTGGACCTTTGAAGAACTGTGTTGTTTTCAGAGTGCACTCTGAGTGCAGAGGGCTGCTGGCTTCTCATAAACTGTGGAAAGACTAATGTGTCCTTGTAGGCTTGTGTGATTTGCAGGGCCAGGAGGTGAGGGAATGTTATTGCAGTAAAAATAGAACAACAGCGACAGTAATAAACTCTGTTTCTGTGCACGTTTTCAAACTAGATGTCTGCTTTGTGCAAAAAATAAAGTAAAATTTGGGCTATAAGGGGCTGTATTATATACTGTCACTGGATATGTAAAATTTATTTGACTTCAACTGCCAAATGTAACGTGTTTTATGTACAAGTTAGAGCAATGTGGAAATAAGACACCATCTTTTAAATGTAGCTAACACATGACATACTGCATAGCCAATCAGGTCTTTGCACATTTTAGCAGCCTGCTAAAATAACTTCCTCTTTTATCATGTTCCTTTTTTTTAAAAATGTGCTAAATTAATGCAATAGCATTTATCAAGTTATTATGTAATACATTGTATTACAGATGCTTGTCTTATGTGAAGCATGCTTTTGAGTGTATCCTATAAGAGCTTTGTTGGCATCACTGCACGCTTCACAGCCTAACAGAAGAGAGCTTACACCATCTAACCCTGCTTAAGACTTCACCAGTTTTGTTTCCAAAGCATTGCTGCTGAAACTATTCTTTATCTATCATGACGTAACTCTCAAAAAGCTGAATGATTTGAATTTACCTGCCTCAGAATTGCTATTGCTCCACTGCTGAAATTCAACAAAACAATCACCGTTTGACAGTGACTTACTCTAATAATGTCATTATATGGGATAATGCAGTAAAAACGAGTATAAAACGAGTATAAAAAGCGCAGCTCTTTGATTTCTTTTCCTGTACTTACCTGCATTCGCTATCACACCGATTTACCCTTAAATGTAGTTTTTGTTTTGTTGTCGTACCTCTTAGTCTTTCTCTTAAATGAGCTAAATATGCAGGAAAAACATGCAGAAGAAATCACTGCATCATTAGCATTAAGAGCTCATGTAATGTTTAAAAAATTGCATATTAGTTTGAGGTGAATAGTTTCATTAACAGCATATAAATATAATTTGTTATTATTCATACAATAAACTAATTAAGCTTCACCTCTTTATTAAGGAGTCAATTAACAATTATTTTTTCCATAAAACAAATAGCCTACAATAATCTTGAGTTGATGAGATTCAGTAAATCTGTATTATGGAACCTTAACGAAGGTGTGCCACATTCTCTGTTTAGAGTGTTTTACAAAAGGCGCATTACTTTAAAAAAATGCTGTGTTGCACAGGAAATCGCTGTCTCGCTCTCTCACACACATGTCGATTTCAGCACTGCCTCTCTCTGCTGTCTTCTAAACACGCTCACACAAATTTAGACTGCATTACTAATTTCTCTTTGTCATCTTCCTCATGCATACTTGCAAACACACACACACACTGTTCACACTTTTTTGTTATGTTTAGAAGATTACCCATAGATGCTGCCTATATCCTCATTATGCTAATCTGTCCTCGTCAGCCCACACAGCAGCTCTAGATGCTTCTCTGCTTCAGCCGCAGCTCAACACAATTTCTTAGTCCTATTCAAATCAGAGTTCACCCTGCACAGCTGCTCCGGAGGATTTGGTGAATTCAGGTCAAAGTAAAACAAAAATCTGCATGCTGGAAAGAGTGGGCTGAAAGCATCGTCTGACCCTTACAGAGCTAATGGAATAAAGGATTACCTCACTGTGCTGGAACATTGTAACATATATATATCATATTGCACTTTCCTAAATGTTCCTCATAATAGTCTTCTTAATTATACTGCAGGGTTATATAGTAGTACTTTCAGAACAACTACTTTGGCACTGTGGATGGCTCTAAATACTACAATATGGTCCCAGCTGGCCAGGTTGTAGAGCTTTTTGATGAAAACAGCTGCCTGGTACAGCTGGAAATGAGCACTAAGACATTCTGCAGAGCTGAGGGGAACTGCAGAATCAGGTGATAATTCTCTGCAAACCCTTTTGATACCACATGCAATTGTTTATTATAGTACAAACGGAGATTAGAGCAACTTACAGCATTAACAGCCATCCAGATGTGTCTTACCTTCAGTGCAACAAGTTCCATTTGCTTTCCTGAAAACGTTCCAAGGACAAGTAAATCCAAAAAGAAGAGAAGAATTAGAATAGTAAAATAGTGCTTTATGTACTGAAAGAAGAGGCAGAGAGCATTTAGGCAAATTGCATTTTTATGTTGTTTGCAAATAAAAAATAAACACCCGGGAGAGAGAGGAGCAGGACTTATTTGTGCTCTGGTTTTGCTGCCACCCACAGCAACGCTGGTTAGACACATCAAGCACTGCGTAGGTTTCCCTTTTGTGCCATAGAAAATGTATTTATTAAAGCATCGGCTCCAGAAGAAAAACAAAAGAAAACGAACAACAGCTGCAGGATTGCAGAACATATTAAGTACCATAAAATTGATAAAGCAATCACTGTACATACTACAGTGCTTTTTTTTTTTTTTAAGTCACAGCTTTTGCAATGCAGTTATGGTTGATGTATTTTTTTACAGATATTATACATTCATTAAATCTGAAATATGTTTGAGAACCTTTAGGAAAATGTCAAATAAATGTACATCTGATGTATAGCTGATGGTGCTCTGTAGAAAAAAAAAATATGGATTAAAAACGGTGATGTGCAATTTAAAAGATATCAGGATGTAGTTGGGATAAAGGTCACACTGTTTTTAACACAACACTATACATACATATTAATCTCATTAGTGCAACCAGTTGAGTAATTTATCTTAGACAAATATTACTGTAGGTGTATGTTTGAGATCACTTAAAATACTTTGATGATAGCAGGAAAATTTGTTATTCAGCTTCTATTTCACCTAAATATTCACCTTATGGTTCAGTGACTTTATATGAGGCAAATCCACAGGCTGTATGTACTGTACTTTCAAAATATTAGTTGAAGCTTTTTATGCACTACAAACTGTTTTAGTTTAAAAAAAATATTCATTTCAATTTTAAATGTTTTTAGGTTACAAATCATATCTATATTTATATTACTTATTAAAGCCAATCTCTTATTAGACTCTAAATTTCATATAAAAAAAGACTATTAAAAACCTGCAAAGGGACTACGCTCTTTGATTCTACAAATCTTCTTTATATCACTTAAATGGTTTGTTTTCAAAAAGGTAAACGCTGACTTTTCTTCTACCTTTAACAGGTATTTAAATCTGTTATCTGTGAATCTGCTGGTGCTCCATATATTTTCATGTCTTATCAAAAAGAAGAAAAAATTCCTATAACCGATTTAAAATGAAACACTTCTGATACGGCAATCCACATCCTAAAAATGGAAAAGTGAGAAGATAAAATTTGAGAGCAGTGACAGATGAATCATTTTGTATCTCTGCTCCGTCTTTAAAGTAACCTGCAAGGCACAAATACAGCATTTCATTCAGGCTGAAGCACATACACTGCCTCAAAGCAACAATTTAGATTTAAGGTGAAATTATAAAAGATCCAATAATGCCCTCTGCAATTTTACATACTGAATTACATTTTTCAGATTTGTTGTTTAATTTGTTTCTGCCCTCCAAATTAAATAAAGCCCTATGGAATGAAACCCCTCGAGCAAACCTCCCTCCTCACTGTGGATTTAGTCAGACGGTGTTGCTCAGAATGTGAATTGTGACGGATTAAGTGATTGTGTATCTTTTAGATTCAAAACATCTGCTGTTTAGGCTGGCAAAGGCTCCACTGCTCTCAGACTGTGATGTAAGGCAGGCTCTTGGAGAAAGGGTGATACATAGCTATATATAAAATAGAGGGAGTGGTGAATATTATTTGGTTGCTTGCTGTGAATTTGTCTTTAAGGTAGACGGTCATTGCTTTAGGTAAAATAGTTTCAAACAGGCAATTACAGCGCTGTGGAAACAGTGGTGCGATCTTCACTGTGAGAAAAGCAGCACACTGTGGGTTTATTCCATAAACCTTGTTATCCCTCACCTGTGCTATTTAAAACACAAATGTTGTATATTTCCCCTCCCTTCAGGGACCATAAAAACTCTTTGGGATTCATCACCTTACTCATGTCTAACAATTACTAATAGTTAACAGTTTCGGTGGGGTGCTGATATGTCATAGGTTACTGTTTCTATGCCCTCTGAAAGCTTGCATGCAGGCTGTAAACATGGTCTTCCTCAGGGAGACTGAGGGAGTTCATGGAAGGAGGGCAGAGAGGCATCCAGTATGCAGTCCCACAACATAAATAATTTGCTGTAATGCTCTGTAGGTTTGCGCATCCCTTTATGCCTGCCTGAGTTGTGGAGCTTGGATGCATTATGAACATGCACATGTATGATTTACCAGCACCGTGGCAGTGTGCTGGGATTCTGCTTGTTGCTGACTTTGGTTTATTTCAGATATCTACACCTGCTTATGGACAACTGAAACATTTGGCACTTGCCTACTTACAAATTGTGACACTACAAATCTCCACAGTGCTGGAATACTGAGAAACAAGGCAAAAGTGAAGGAAAAAACAAAAGAAAACACACAATCCAAGGCTCATAAAAGCTGAGTATGGTTACAGAAATGCAGACTACATAAGGGAAGATAAGTTCCTCTGCAGTAAGCCAGCCTATCTGATTTATCTTCATTCCTACTTCTGCTAGACTTCACAGGAACAACTTGGGAATTGCTGTGAACATCTCCTTTGGGGTTCACTGGGATCTATTCTTAGAGATTAGATGAATGAGGGAATGTGTAAAATAGTGAAAAGAACAGATGAAGAGGAAGGAAAATCAATATGCAGCCTCTAAGAGGAGAGGTGAGCTATTAGTGATTGTAGGTGCTTTGTTAACGCTGACAAAGATGGATGGCTAGCTAGCACTAGCTAGAATTAGATAAAGAGTTACACTTAAGAATTAGAGGTATTTCTTGGGCAAGATGTTTAATTTCATGATTAACTGAATGACTTTTAAGGTTTGTGGTGGTATTTAAGCTCAGGGTTTTGAGACTTTTTTTTGAGACTTTTGAGGTTTATAATTGTTTCAGTGGCTGATAGAAAATAGCAGCTGCATGAACAACACTGGAGCGCCCTCATTTAAGGGAAGTCTGTGATCTTTATATGTTGGCAACAGGCTTAGTTTATTGTGCTAGCAGCCTCACATGATCCTTTGTGGCCCTCACAGCTACTGCTTCTGTACAAACTTTAGTCCCCTGCAGAAAAGTGGGGCTGCTGTGACTGAGATATAGTGAAACACCTTGAAAAAACAGATGACAGCAACTACAATTATAGTTTGGATTAGTTTAAAAATGTACTTTATAATCATGCCGTTTGTGTATTATTTGGTTAATGTAAAAAAAAATTCTCACTCTTCTGAAGACATTTCTCTGGCTTTTAAATTACATACTTAACTGACTGCATTAATTTTTTAACAGAAACAAGCTTTAAACTGTAGATTTTAAGGTGAGTTGTAGCAGTGATGTGAGGGGATTTATTGCTTTCTTTGCCTTCATTCTTCTACAGTGCTGTGACTTTTGAGAAAACATCTTTGAAATCGAAGTCTACTATCTCTGCAGAGGAAGAGCTAAGCTCTGATCACTCCCTGCACAAAGCATAGGACCTTGGAAAAGAGAAACGTCTACTAGAAGTGCAGATATACATACCATATATTTCTAGCTGTACATCGATAGAGATTTTGCGTTCATGGTCTTACACAAAAATATAATTTAACCTCTCTCAAGCCACTAATCCACTTACCTTCTGTATCCTCAAAGGCCTCTGAGGTTCTGACACAACCTACAACACCTTTGGGAGCTGATCTAAGGCACAGTATCATTCATCTTAAAACTGGAGTACATCCCAGTGGCCAATTTTCAAGCCATTGTACAGATGAGGAGAAAAAGCGTGAACACGCTTGAGGTAACCTTCAGAAAGATGTTGTTTTGGGATGCTAAAAGCATCTGAGTGAAGACGAGGCTTTGTCAGAAAAATGTTTATTGGAGGAAGAAGTGCTCTGGAGCCAGAAATAATCTTATTGGTTCTGTTAATGCTAAGTGGGAGAAGCCAAACAGGAAAAGTTATTTTGATATCAAGTTAGCTGGCTAGCCAAACACTGCCCGAAGTATGAGCAAAATTCTATTGACATATTGTGAATATCATATTATGAATGATATCGTCATGGAAGGATATCAGGTATGGCAACTATCTGAACATTGCTACAACCTAATGTAGATTTATAGTTTAGCTGCAACTGAGTTCTTACAGACTATGAGGTGTAATCAAAAAAGTTTTGCATTTATGTCCAGAAAAAGCCAAAACCTTACCTGATTTAAATTTAGCCTCTTCACCTTCAATGTTGGCGTCTAAGGGGCCTTGTTCTGACCATTTCCGATGACCCTTCAGATTGACTTTCATTGTGGGGAAGAGGACGAAGTCACAGATTTCATTTCATTCTTTTCCTATCATGCAGGATAGTAAACCCAACAGTACGTCATATGGCGGTAGAATTTGGTACTGATTTATGTTCACTGTGTTGGATTTTCAAGCTGTTGTGTTCAGTTCAGTACAAAAAGGTCTATGAGAGCACTTTTTCTTAATGGCTCAACAAAGTTTCACTGTGAAGCCGTTCAGTGACAGTGGTAATTCAGTTTAGTTAGTAAGTTCTTTTTGAAAATCAGTGTTAAAGATTTGTCAAACAGTCTGTCACACATATACAGAGGATCTGTAAACTGACTCACAGTTTACCCTCATTTAACTAAATCTGTGCTGAGGTCTCTCCTTTGACACTCACTTATGGCATTTGGTAATGTGTTTGTTGTTGCTGAAGGTGCATCCTGGGCCCTAACAGTTATAAATAATGTTATGAAATACTCATGAATTTGTTTGAATTCATTCGGAATTAAGGAAGTTAAATGTGAGCGTTTAGTTGTGCACAAGACAGTTTATTCATGTACTTTTAAAGGCGCTTTGACTTCAATTTGTTTTAACTACAGCTTCAGTGTAGAGCTACATCTGGCCAGGCCCAGTTCTATGGGGGTACAAAAGCATTCACTGGACCCTAAGTTTAATATTTTGGACCCTGAATTGAAAATTGAATAATAACTGTAATTTTATGCATAATCAAAGTGTAAATCATGTTAATTGTGGCCTAGTTTCTAAACATAAGCAGTCTAATCAAGGATATTAGACATGATGTCATGCCTGGTTACACCATAAACTCTTCTTTGGCTTTAGTTATTCAGTCAAAGGAAACATTAAAGTTTTACAAAGACATATCTTTACTATTACCACAAATGGACAGAAAATTAGCTGGATTTCCATGTTATAACTGTTTGATAAAAGCAGCTGTAGCTGTATATAACTACTATGACAAAAACTGGGACAGTTTTGGCCTCGGCACTTGTAGATGCCTGGCTAATTTTAGTTGCACCCTAACTTATTTTATTTTGAGCCTCTGGCCCATGGGCAGCTTTTTGCCAGCGCCTACTGTGTTTTACTCTCTTTGTAAAACACAGCTGGGGCTTCCTCTTTGAGCTTGCTCTTCTTCTACCTTCTTCAGTCTGAGATTCTTTGATTCCACCCTTGAGGTTTAAATCTACCAATAAGATAATTGTTGCTCCAGCAGCACTTCAGCCTTCAAAAACAACAATTATGTGTAGAATATCCCTTTCACATAGCATTTATAGTACAGAGTGTATAGATGAACATCTCAGTGTTTAGTTGTTAATACTGAATGCACTGTTAGAGAACTGACTGTTAAAAGTCATTTTTGAAGAATATTCGTACCCATTTTTCTCATAATTTGTTTTTAGCTGCCTGGAAAGCCCATATATGTTCAAGTTTGCAGCAACCTAACCCATCGGCAATAAAATGGCATGACCTTCTTGCTGGAAGCCGGAGGAACTTCTTTAGTGGCGTATGGAGAAAGGTGTGTGGGAGGAGAGTGACAAGAGGTTGGTCGGACCATGCTGTGAATTGTGACTCCATTCCCCAGGAGGCTTTGCAACAACAGCTCAAAAAGCCACTAGCCGCTTAGCCGATGGCATGGAGAGGGCTGAGACGATTTGGCCAGAGGTCACAGGAGCTGACATGGTGGATGCGGGGGTGCAGGTGTTTGGTGCACAGGAGGATTGTGGGTAGATGGATATGTCAGAGAGTTGAAGCCCGCCCCTTCTTGATTGTGATGCCTGTCGTAGGGAGGACGGTGATGTGTGAAAGCGGATCAAACCCTGATTTTCTTTCATTCTTGACCCTCTCTAACACTTTGACCCAACTAGATCAAGCCCTCTAAATATCTGAATGGGAGCACATCATCAGGTGCCATGTTGGATCAGCTGTGGCTGTTGAAACTTACCTCTACTGCATTATCCAAAGTACCTTTCTTGGTACTGACTTTACAAATAAATGTGTGTGGGCTTACTCCTTAAGACTAAAGATGTTAATTTGCTTCAATGGTTTATTTTACCCATAACCATGTACAAATAAACAAAACCTTTACAGCTTTGTATGGTCACACATTTAGCATTCATTGGTCCATAAGCACTCCTCACGGCGACATGAAAACACTTAGTAGACACCGGCTGACTTCTAGCATCGGCGTCTGAACGTTGCACTGACGTCACAAATGTACCATCCATTCTAACAGTTTCATTGCAAATAAAAATAGTCACATGCAATGACTGAAAAAAATTACATTACCTCATGTCACATAGAAAGTAAGCGAAAAGTTCCATCATTTAGAAATAAGTACTCTTCAGAGATTTGTCTCTCTTTTTTTTTTTCTTTTTTTAAAGTCCTAGACATTCTTTCAACAGCGTTGTTGGTCTCATTTGGGTTGTAAACATTAGTTACAGTGCTGAGCTTCTTTCAGCTCAAGCTCTCAAGAGAATTGGTCAATCAATACTATCAATCAACTGATGGAGAGGAATTGGTCAGTAGTCAATCAAACAAGGACTTTATCATAGGAGGACATGATCGTCTTTGGGCTCAGTTAGGGGCAACAGGACACCAGTGAGAGACTGGAGAACAGACTAAACAGTAGATCTATATAAGACACCCTGAGAATCACAACTACATCTCTTTCATCTGTCATCCCTTCTTCCTATCCTCTCTCTTCCTCTATCTCTTCTTTTACGGAGCGATCATAGTCAGGTGGGCGTGGCCTCGTCAGTTGTGGAGGATGGCTGGTTGGTAGGTTGTTTTGTTGTGGCAGAAGCCGGTTGCCATGCAACTGGCTCCTCTGTGGTTGGCATGGAGACAGGTTAAGGTGGATTCTGACCTGGTAAGGTAGTATGCAGCACGTACAGTAGTATGAACAGTAGAAATGTAATATGCAGCTCTGGGGAAAAAAAAAATGAACTTGAAATTTAAAATGGTTTCAAATGACGCTGAGGAAATTAAACAGAACAAGTGTGCCTCAGGCAGATTAAAGGGTCAGTTCATCCAAATTGCAAAATAGTTTCTTACTTAAAGGGACAGTTCACCCTCAAATCAAATTTACACACTTTTCTTCTGGCCTGTCGTGTTATTTATCCATCTTGATTGTTTTGGTCTGAGTTGCCCAGTTCTGGAGATATCAGCTGTAGAGATGTCAGCTTTCTTGTGAGTATCCTATAATAAAACTCCATGGCACCTTGTGGTGCTCAAGGAACCAAAAAATATATTTGAATAACACTACAGCTGGCACAGTTACTCAACCCCCCCCAAAAAAACCATAAACCTTATTGTGAGTAATTTCTTGAAGAACTGCTTATTTTCTAGTGAACTACATCCACCACTCAAAATTCACCACTCAAAGCAAGCGTGCACACTTCCTTTGAGTGGTGCCCTTCATGTCTTGTCACAGATAGATTCATGTTTCCTTCTACACAGTGATACGGTTAGCAGGTGTAGTTCGGCAGAGAGAAAATACTTCCTACATGAAACTGCTCACGACAAGGAGTTTTTGGAGTAACTGTGAAACAGACATTGCTGGGTTTTTTTGTAATGTAACCTATTCCTTTGGTGCTTTGAACACCACAAGGAAAATGCCATTTAGTTACATTATATTCAAGAGATGGCAGATACAGCCGATATCTTCAAAATGGGTCAACTCACATCAAAACAATTTAGATGGATAAACAGCACTACAAGCCAAAAGAAAAATACCTAAAATTACTTTGGGGCAAACTGTTCCTTTTAACACTTGGGGTCTGTTTTGACATATCAGTCTCAGAGACTGTATCTACTTTGAACAGGAAAAGGAGTCCCAGTAAAGCTGTTTTCAGTGAGGTCTGTGGTTTATCCAGAGATATGTGGACACAAATGTGAATGAAATTTAAATATACATTTTTAATGAGTACCACCACAGACTTAACTCCATTCACCTGCAGGATTTTTGGAGCAGAAATTACAGACAGATATTGCAAAACTTGGACAAACAAACACTTAATATGGGTGAACTGATCCTTTAATAATCCAACAACCCAAGGGATACTTGCCTTGATTTAAGGAGCGCTTAATAATAATCTAAAAGGTGAAAACACCTCAGATTAATAAGACCAAGCGTATTTATCCCCAGATCTGTCAGCATGTAACAGTTGATTGTGACAGTAGTATGTTATCAATGGAGAACATCACATGGGGCTGACGTGGTGTGCAGCAAAGGATGGCGCAGGGGAAGGCGGTAGTGGTGGACAGTGATTGGTTGATTTGGTTGGTCAGGTGACTGAAGGGGTTATGGACAGTCGAGTTGAGTCAGATCACATGATGAGGGTTTGCAGCTATAACGTCAGGAGGTTCCATCAGGAAGTATGGAAGCCTGACAGGTTTTAGCTTTTGGTGGACACTGGACAGAACACCCACCCCGAACCCCACCCTCACAGACCCATCAAACACACACACACACACGCATTCACACACAAGTCACACGTGAGC
This sequence comes from Paratilapia polleni, assembly GCA_015106735.1. NCBI lineage: Eukaryota > Metazoa > Chordata > Actinopteri > Cichliformes > Cichlidae > Paratilapia > Paratilapia polleni. The sequence continues at coordinate 966 of VUQI01039107.1, read as the reverse complement.
AGACAGACACAAGGACACAAGCACACATTTACCATATTTGCATAGACACACACAAATAAACACAGGTTTGTTAACTTGCATACATTCATGACACACACACACACTGCTCACGCACACCTTCATACACACAAACACACACTCGGTCCCCACCCCCAGACTTGCGATGTGTTACTGTGATGATGCAGTGTGGTGGAAGGTGAAGAATAAGACAACGGAAGACAGGTGATGCTAAAATGAACATTTATAATGACTGCTGTTGCTGTCGCAAAATAAGAATCCTTAAAAAAAGACCTCATATATATTAGCACTAGATTGCCCACTTCACTGGTAATCCACAAGTCAAGAAACACAACTCACTAGGTTTTTTTCTCTTTACAAACACAATGCTACAATTACATTAAATATTCAGTAATCTTTAAGTCAGTTAATGAATGTTGTTAAAAGCAACCACTAAATACTAAAAATAAAAACAAAACAATAATAATATTAATTCACCTTTTTCCAGTCGTTCCCTTTTTTCTCGCTGTGTTGTTATTTATTAATAGTATAATAATAATAGTCTGAGAAATAAATAGCTCATGTGGTGTTCTCAGGGCAATGGGGCAGGCAGCATAAATCAAGAGTGGAGCTCAGAGCAATGCAATGAAATGGTGGAGTCTAATCTCACACAGTCACTTTAATACTTTCAAAATGTCTTCGATGTGGAGGCGAAATATGGAGATATGATACAGGTTTGGTTCTGCAGGCAGCAGAGTGGTTGAGCGGCACCTGCAGAGGTTAATCATCCCTAAACTATCATTCTATGTTATGTAAACTAGGACTGTATTGCACAAAAGTCAGCAGCTCATCTTCCTCATTCTGTAGCCCAGGAGGACCTTAATTTCTTCTTCATCTTTCTTTTTTTTTTTTTTTTTTTTAACTTTTTTTTTTTTTTTTTTTTTTTTCTCTTTGTTTTTTTTTTTCCAA
>VUQI01039101.1:13678-26607 GCA_015106735.1 Paratilapia polleni | reverse complement strand
TGTTATATGTAACCGAGTTGATCATGCAGACAATGGGTCTTAAAGGTACGCCCTGTTTATGTATCTTAGGTAAACCATACAGACTTGGTGTAGCTTCCCCTGGGGTATAGCCTGTGGTAGTTTTTTCGTCACTAAGCAGTGACAAAATTTTCTCATGATAGTCTGTCTGGTTTAGCAAAACTGTGCACCTACCCTTGTCTGCTGGAAGGATGATGATGTTGTTGTCCTTACTGAGTGCTGTGAGTGCCTTCCTCTCCTCTATGCTGATATTGGATGCTGGGGGCTTTGCATTGCTGAGACACGCTGACACTTTCATTCGCAGTTGCTCTGCTTCCACATCCGCAATGTTGTTGTTTCGGATTGCTGATTCTGTGGCTGTGATCAGTTCCACTAGCGACCTCGCGGTCCATTGTTAGTCATGGTGCTAGTTTCAGTCATTATGCAAATGTACTGTTTATAAGGTTGGGGAAACCTGCAGTCAGCTGAGACTGAGGAAGTCACTCGGATGAGTGACGAAACGTTTCTCCCACAGAATACGCTACGTCCAGATGAACAGAATCAACCTTCTGGGAGATTCTACTAAACCATCTTCTCTCATCACTTGCCCATAAATTACTTCCAGTACCAGGAACGACATGGATGAGGACGGCATTGCTGAGTGGAAACCATTTACTCCATATTCAGCTGTAATCTGCAGAAGCTGTCGGGAATGTGATGTAAAGCTCAGCCAACTTTACTGGAAATCCCACCAGAGGGACTAGAAACAGATTGATTCAGGAAAGAAAATTTGTTCCTAGCAACATATTGGTTTGTAACCATGGCATGTCAATCCATTTCATATGAACACACTGCATTAGATGAAATCAGGAAAACCACACAGGCTGCTGCAGTGCAGGAGAATGGGAGGTATAATAATGCTTGTTCGGGCCCTTGGCTGCGGAGCTACATCCCACCAAAGGATTTTATTTCACATCTGTATAATAGCTGAAATCACAAAATGAAACATGTCCTCTTGACTGTTCAAGTATGGGCAAAAGATTTGAATTTTCAGTAGTTGTAAAAGAAAACTGAATACAGCGGGCCCAAGGCAATCTGTTAAATGTTTACGTCCATTGATCATGGTAGAGGTAGGTGAGACAAAAAAGGGAAAGAACTGCATCTGACATTTCAGTATTATAATACTCAATAATTTCAATAAGTATTTTTCTTATAGTAGGATTATTTTTTCGCAATAGCCATTCAGTCTTTTTACATGGAACAGTCTCTTTGTATGCTGTCTGCCATCTCAGATTGAAATGACCTTCAGTGACAAATGGAACTTGCAGGAAACTCTCTGACTTTACCGTTTGTAATTTTATCAAATTCAGTGGCTTGAATTGTGAAGCAGTCACTGAAAAGTATTTGGTACCAATGTTAAGTGCGTTTGATCAATAAAATACATGGAAAACAAGACACCTTCTATTGTGCCCTGCTGTTGGGTATGAGGGAGCTGGAGATTTAAGATGGTTAAAGAAACATTTTCTACATTAGTTGCAATCTTATTTGAATGATCCAATATTGATTTTTATCTTTTTGGCATTGATCTTTGCACTTGTGGCTGTTTCTGTAGTTAATGTTATATGTATGCAGTGGTTACTTGTTGTAAGTGGTCACAGAACAAAAAGGGTCATGCTATGTTGACTACATCAGCGAGACTAAGTCACAGCAGTCCTGTGGCTTAATGGACTCTTATTAGCTGAATATCTTACTATCAGTCTAGAGATCGAAGTAGCAGCTGTTTGCAGCTAGTGATGTCTAGTCAACACCAACTGTGGATAAATTATTAGGGAGACATTTACTTTTTCCTGTATGTGCCCAAAGTGATCATTAAAATGGATGTCTGTACTGAGTTGATTTATGGTGCAGACAGTCCATGTGTAGCTATATGGGTTAGCATTTACACTTTAAAATATCCATGATTAAGTTGCATTTGCAAGAAGTTCAGGTCATTCATGACTGTAGGCCGCACTATTATAGGTTTGAAAATAAATGTTTTAGTCTTTTTGCACAAAAAGTCATCAATCTTTAAATTCCTCAACAGTTTTAGAATTGGAAAATGTCAAACTGGATGATCAGTTCTGATGATCAAAGCTGTAGCTAATATCAGACTGCTGTTGCTCAAATAATTGACTTTGACCTCCTTAAAACAACATTGGGGTTTAAGTCTATGTTGTAGTAGTGAGCAGATTTTGTAATAAATCTGTTGACCAAGAAGCTGCTCCACCAACAGTCAGCAGAAAAGTACCATCACAGATTATTACGCATCATTACTTTTCATTAATATGCAGCATTAAATGCATTACAGAAGCTATATAATTTACTTCAGTAAGTAAATTATATATAAAATATTTCTGTCTAATATTGTAGGGTCTTTACCCTAAAATATAAAGCGCTTTGAGGCAACTGTTGTTGTGATTTGGCGCTATATAAATAAAATTGAATTGAATTGAATTGAATTAAGTAATTTCCTACATTTCTCAGCACACAGCAAGCACATACTGTGCAAGCAGTACACCAACTTTTGGGATTTTGATTTATTTTTTTTTAAGTCTGTAAATTAGCACTTATTAGTAGATACCTATGTCGGTGCATTGCATTTAATCAAGCTAGCTGGCAGTAAGCTGGAATAGGCTCCAGCCAACCCCCCCACAACCCTGAACTGGATAAGTGGAAGATGGATGGATTGGATGGATGGAAGTAGTTGATAACACTCCACCCTCTTGTCTGAATATGCTCACTTCTGGATCTAAAACACAAACATTTCAAAAGGCTTCAAAATGCAAATTCGAAAACCAATGAGTGATATTACAGTGGCTACATCAATCTTTATGTACAGTCTGTTGTGCAAGCATCCAGTACATGTGCAAACCATGACAGACAACAAAGAAATATCTATAGACAATCAGACAAGTTTCTGCATGCTAGTTATTGCACAGCTCATGAGTCCCTTGCAGCTCATCAAGCTTTAATTAGCAGCTTGCATAGCAGCAAATAACTATATGATAAAGCACCCATTACACCAAATGCCTACAATACTCAAAACTAATATACAAGTATAGACAAAAACAAAAGCCCTATCTGAACAATCTGTAAGAGAATGGTGTATCTTGTAAATAACTGCATGGCTGTACTAGCAGTGTGTGATTTTTCTCAGCTACAGGGAGAAACGTGGGGCTGACTGGTTCAGCAACCAGGGCCAGCTGATCAGCACAGCTGCTGGGCATTTTCTAATCAAATTTCCCTTTATGCATTAGCATGCTGAGAGCTGGAACACACACACACACACCATACTTGTAGACACCAATAGCCAGCTGGTTCTTTTTGAAAAAAAAAACAACTTTTGGTTGACTCAGATAGCACAGAAGTGCATGATCTTTTTGCAGTGGTTCCTCCAACTTTTTTCTGGTGCACCCCCTCTTGAAAAACTAAAAAATCCACACCGACAGCTTCAATCATTCACAAAAAAGGATCCAAGTTCAATTTTTGCTAAATCGTTAGCTGTGTGACTCAAATGCAGGACAGTGCAGATAAACCAAGAACTACCATAAAGGAAATCTTTATTTAGGTCGATGGCAAAAAGTTCAGCAACAAAGTCTAAACATCACCGGGAGAAACCAGAGTGCACACCAGGACAGGTACACAGACACTTCAATAAAGGATAAAAGGAGGACAGGACTATATATAAACAATGTGGACCGATGGGAGTGGAGACAGATGTGAAACGAGGCACAGCTGAAAATAATTAACACAGATGAAGACAATCAGGACAACCACAAAAAAAAAACTAGCCTTCAAAGTAATACAGGGAACAACTAAAACAGACTAACAGTCAAAAATACTGACACTTAACAAGATGCCACAGAGGAGCCAAGGCATACCAAGGAAAGACTATTTGTAGGAGAGACTACTAATAACTGTAATAACAGACATTTACTGGAAACAAAAACTAAAACTCATCACTAGAATAAACAAAGTAAAAAATAGAAACAAAGACTCAGTAATACAGGAACTAAGACTCACATTATACTAAAATAACAAAGAAATCAAATCAGGAACCTAAAAATTCAATGAACACAAAAATTAAAACTTCAAGGACTACAACAACCAAACAACATTAACATAAACCGAGACTCAAATATTAACAAAGAATCCAAAATAAGAATCAAGGACCAAAACCAGGGTCCATGACGTAAATAAGGCTACATCCACACGTACACGTCCACAGGGTTTTTTGAAAATGTGGATTTTCCGCTTTTGTTTTGAAAACACAAAAAACAATGTCAAGTGCTGTCAAGATGCCAAAGCAACAGGGGGCAAGCCTGATGTCATAAAAGAGATAAAGGTGCACACCTTTGACTCTTTGTTTTCCTCGTCCACATGTAAACACGGAAATGGAGTTTCTGAAAATCTTGTTTACTTTACATAAAAAAAGAAAATCATATTTATTCAGTTAATTTTACTTCACAGTTTTCATCTGGTCATTCACGCCCAACCTCCTGTGACTTTGCCCCACAGTTTGTGTTAATGTCTGTGTGTGGTGTTAAAAAAATAAAACTGTTCTGCTGTGCTCACACACAGTATGGTAGCAGCGTCTGTTAAAATGGCACGTGAAAGATAATCCAGGGTAATTCAAAGACAATAAGCATGCAAGCTTTTCGTCTATATTCATAGGGACATGGATTTCCTGCCTCACATCATTTGAATATGTATTACATAGTATCAAATTATAGTGTCCTTGTCAAGTGCAAGATTATCCGTGGGTATTTACACAGTGGAGGTGTTTACCGTGCAGTGTATGAAAGTGAAACAACTGAATCAGTAGCTTCTTGCAGCGAAGCTCATTTATGACAAAGTTCTGTTTTTTTTATTTATTTATTTATTTATCCCTGGAATGGTTTCTAAATGATTTCAAACCTTCCTTGCTTTTGTTTCCTTTCAGCTCCTCCTCCTGTCGTTTGTGTTTAATAATATTTTCTTACAACTGTACACATGAAATCAACTCCGGAGAACAATATAGGACAAAACTAAAAATAACACTTTTACTCATCCGCCCAGAGCGTCCCCTCCCTCTGTGTGCTCACATCTCTCCATGTCTTCTGCAGCTTTGATAACACAACCTGGAAACATTTTGTACTGTCGCTTTCATCAGCACCTTCATTTTTTTTCTTTTAGCAGTAAGAGCTGTTTTTTCTTTCTTTTCTTTTTAAACTTTCAGTGAAATGCAGCACTTTTAACTTTTAACAGTGCAAGCCTCTTCTTGTGTTTGATTTGCACACCACAAAATGTTGAAGCCTCACATATTTCATTTTACTGAGGTAGGCCACTTGTACTTTTTCAGTGAGAAATCACGTTCTCATTATAATGCTGATCTTAAACTATATGGAAGGAATTTATTAACATTTCGATTGAAAAATACTCAAACTCCACAAAGAGGTCAGTGACTGAATAATATAGAGTCCAGTTTACTGCTGGTTGTTAAACTACAGTGTCGGAATAAATGCACATTTGTTCTTCAGTGAGGTAAATGTTTGCTTCAAACATAACCCAGCAGTCTGCTCCAACTGTGAGCTGGAAAAATGTCAGGAAGCATTCAAGATGAAATGGAGGCTAACTGTGCTGTGGTTTACCACTGAAAGCTGAGTCAGTTTTATAGAGACTAATATCACAAATTAAATGTTCCTCAAGGGGTTTTATAATGTGTAAAAATTACAGTTGAATGAAGGGAAACACTTAAAAAAAAAACTTTTAATCTGAAAACAAATGAAAGGAACCAAGGGTCTCTCATGCAGTTCATCTTTATGTGCAGCTCTGTAAATTGCTGCAGTTATCACTGTTTGATTTTAATGACCTGTCATTGGTTAACACATATTATTAAATTTATTAAGTGAACACACCCCGAGCGTGGCAGATAGAGTGAACCACAATTACTGCGCCGTCGCACTTCAGTACACGACAGAGTAGCTGCCAGATGATTTGATGACAATGAGATTCAAGGACAAACATTTGACTTTAACTTCGGTGCACTCACAGCGACTGCACAGACAAAACAAATGGAAGCCTTTTTAGAAATAGGATTTTTGCACACATTAAAAACTGTCACCGACATGCTCCAGCTGTGCAGCCTAAACAGATGCTTCTCTTTCACCGATTTTCCCCCCAGATTTGACAAGGACACAGTTGAGTTAAGTGAGTTTTGTCATCCGAGATGAAATTGTGTATCGGGTTTTATTTTTTTGTTGTTTTTTTTAACTCTTTTGTTGTAGTCATTTATTCAACCTTAAGTCTCATAATACACTGAAGGAGCATACGATGTTGCATCTAAAGGTATTACAGTACTGTTTGGAAAACATGATTTTCGCAGAATTTAATGGTTCATTTTTTTTAACTGCTTATCCAATTCAGGGTGGCAGGGGGTGGCTCGACCCTATCCCAGCTGACACTGAACAAAAGGCAGGATAGATAGCCCTGTGACAGGTTACCAGTCTGTCACAGGGCTATTTCTTTTTTCTTTCCAGAAAACAAAATTAATAAATCTAAACATACCACTGTCATTTCCTGTATAGATACTTACTGAGTAGGACAACCTGGATTGAACTTAAACAGTGTTTTCGGCCTCATTGCCTCGGTATGTTCTTAACTTCCTTCTGATTTTGCTGATTCTCTCCTTCCACTTCCTTATCCCACTCTGCCTTCCCTTCTAATCTCCCTGTGCTTTTTGGCAGAACAGTGCACAATACATATACTGTACGAAGGGCAGCACAGTGCTACAGCGGTACAGTGGTGCAGTGGTGCAGCAAGAAGGTTCCTGGTTTGAATCTTCCAGCTGGAGCCTTGCTGTGTGTAGTTTGCATGGTCTCCCTGAGCCTCTCCGGGTATTCTGGTACTTCCTCCCACAATCCAAAGACATGCATGTTAAGTTAATCGATGCTTCTGAATTGGATGCAGATGTGAGCATGAGTAGTTGTCTGTCTCTGTTATTCCTGTGATAGACTGGCGACCTGTCCAGGGTGTACCCCACCTTTTGCCCTATGACAGCTAGGATAGGTTCCAGTACCCCACCCTGAAATAGATCAGTGGATAAGGAAATGGATGGATGGATATATTGTACCAGATGTAGCTAAAAGCTAATTTTCATGTGTAGTCCCTGGGCAGAAGGCACAATGGTAGAGAAACAGTAATAAAAGATAGTAATCAATTGTACAAATCATAGCCTCTCATATAAAAATGTGTACAGAATCATAGACTTTGAAAATAATAATAATAAAGAGCATATAAAGAGCCAAAAGCATATAAAAAGTGCAAACTTTGTTCAGTGCAAAGAACATGAAATCATGAACCAAAGATGCCTCATTCCTTTTCACACAGCTCACTGAGTGCAGGCCTGTGACTCTTTCAGCAACATTTTCAAACTAAATTTAAACGTATGGAATTCTGCCTTAACCAAAAAAACAAAAACAACCAAAAAACAAAAAACAAAACAAAAAAACCCTGTCCAAATTAAATTCTCTCCTTTATTAATCCATTCATGTTCAGCAGGCCCATGAGCTTTCTGTTTCTTTGCATCATTTCTTTTTTCTGTCTACTGGAAGCAAAGAGGGAAAAGCAGAGTTTACACAATGACTTTGACCTCTAAAATTTGAATCCCGGCTGGACCAAATGATTTCACTGTTGACACATCACTGCTTGTTTTTCCCATCACTTGCCATGACTGAGTCCAAAACCGATAATAAAATCTTTGCTCTTCTCTCCCGTGGGTGGGCTGCTCAAATCACACCATGCATGAACACACATGGTAGCCTCATGAGGTGAAAAAGTGTCTAACATGAATCCAAGAAGCTTGACTGTAATCAACCGTGCGTATCTCCCCGTGAGATAATGCATCCTTTTAAAATAGCTTGCCTGATGTTGCTTAGATTTCATATGACTCTACCACTGATGGCTGTACTGATGAGCTGTAAAATCAGTTTATTTTATAACCTCTTCATCTTCATCTAAAGCTGCAGCTGGACTAGAAGTCTTTGTGTTTGTCTTTTTTCATGTGTGTGCTGGATATTATTCCCCAAACACAGGATCTCAACACTGATGGAAGTAATTTTTGAACATTATCAGATCAGTTATTGATCTTCAAGGAAAAGCTTGAAGAGGCTTAAATTTAAATGTAACTCAGTAAAGTTAATTTGCAAGGGTTTTGAAACAGAACATAAAGATGATGTAAAGTTGGGTTCACAGTCTGTACATTTTCTTCTTCTTTGGTTTGCTGCATTTTTAGGTATCATACATTAAAAAGGTCTTGCACCCTATAGACAAACTACAAAAAGTCCTGCACCCTGTCAATCACTTGTGCTCACTTTTGTTCAGTAGTGCTGTGTTCCTCAGGCCAACATATGAAGTGTACTAGGGTTATTCCATGTGAAATTAAATTATGGCTCCCACCGTTTTTTTGTACAATAACTTATATTTAATATAGGCATGCAAATTTTGAGGGGTAATAAACACATTTAAGTTCTCTTAAAAACTGCAACCAAATCAATTTTACCGCACTCCAAGTGTCACAATGTAAAGACAAAATCCTGTTTTTGTTCAGCATGATTTTTAACCAACTTTCAGCATCAATATCATGGGATATATCAGAGTTTCAATAGCAAAACTGCCCCAATTTAATGTCTATGACATAGAGTAACAGAAACAAGCACTGATACCCTGGATGACCCTCTGTGTTCTCATAATTCACTGGAAAAAAGTATCCTCGTGTGAAATAAGTGACCAGTCAAAACAAGTTATAGCATATGAAAGCTCTCCTACTTTTTAATACCAGGCTCATCTTCGAGCTGTGATTCCTTCTGTGCTAAAATTAGTTTCTAATTATATTAGCACTTGTGAATATTGCTAGATCAAGATTCTTTTGGCAACAAAATTGTCCAGAAAGCAGCGAGTATTCTGGCTTCTTGTGAACATGTCTGTGAAGGTGAATTTTCTTTTGTGCCATCAGAGAGTCATTGTGTTTTACCTGCTTGCAAACCTGACGGTTATTCTTCATCATTCATTCCTTCTGCAATTCAACTACTGAATGCTCCAAAGGTTGTCCTTTTTACTCGTTCACTCATGACTTTTATTACTGTTTTATCATTGTCCGTTTTTTGTTTTTTATTGGTCTTAATTTGATTAGTCAATTAATATTTATATATATATATATATTTATATATATTTAGATATATTTCAATTTAATTCATGTTTGGTATGACTGTGTGTTTTTATATGCTCCTGGTGGGAATAATAAGGTTGTATTGATTTGAATTGAATTGATTCAACAATAGCTGATGGGCCAGTGGCAGCATTTTCACAACTATTTGGGAGCAACTTGAACTCCTTGGACAGGGGGTGGCTAGGGTCAGAATGTTATGACTTGTATAGATGGGAAAGGTCATTGGAGGCTGTGCCATCAATTTTGCTGTACACCTTAACAATACCTTTGGAGAAAAAATAAACATTTCTTCCAGATGTAAAGAAATTCCCTCCAGGCGAGATATTACACACATGAATGAGACATATGAGTGAGGTCACGGTGCCCTTGACCTTTAACCAACAAAATCTTATCAGTTCATGTGTAAGTGAATGTTTGAAGAAATTCTATCAAGGCATTCAAGTGATATCATGAGAATGAGATAGAAGAAACATGATCTCTGTGGCCACAGCTTTCTCCAGCACTGAGGCATAAAAAAAAAATTATACAACAAGGAAAAAAGTGACCTCTGTGTCCAGAATGTGTCTGTAGAGTAAAAATGTGTATTTCGATGGATGCTTTTATTTATAGAGCCTTTTGGTACGACTCATTTATTTTTAATACTGCGTGTGTAACATCTGTGTGGATGTGTATATCCAACCTCATTAGAGGCCACCTCAGCTCGAGGTGCGACCATTTTTAAGGACATTAACACCACAGCTATTACTTTGTAGAGCTGAGAGGGAGCATTTTTTAATTTGTTAACCAATAAGCAACACATGCAGCCTAGCTTTCAGGGACAGATATACAGTAGCTGTAATAAAATGTCTGACACATTAAGTGAATCAACATAACGAATCTGAAAATGAAGATAAATATTTAGACAGAAGAAATACACTTATTTTAAAAACTGGCTTTGGGAACCAAGCAATGTCAAATAACACTGATAAAAAGGGATAAACAAAAACTCCCCAAAAACACATTTCCAGGGGTTCATGGTCAGCACTGAGAATTCATGGATAATAATCAAGCGTTTTTATTTTGCAGGTCCAGCACTTAAAGTACTGAATTAACTCAATGAGTTTCAACCTGAAACTAGTGCCATTAATATCAAAAATGTGTGCTTCTAAAATAATTTCACAGAAGTGTGAAAAAATATGAATTACTTCATTTTAAAAGCTGTTACCAAGTTCCTACTCATCAAAAAAAGAACAATTCAAAGAAATAATCCAAGGCCCCAAATTACCATGACATTCATGTCCATGATGAGTGTATGTAAACTGACAACTGTCCCATTTTTTTCACATAACTCTGTACAGGTGAAAATGCAAAGGGACTTGCTTCTTCTCCACCAGCTCTGCAGTCAGGTCACTCCCTCCGCCTTGAGGTGAATGACTTATGAGGTGAAAAACTCCACCGTTATTAACTTTAGAAAGTTACAGCACCAGCAAAAGTTTAAATACCATTAACGTTGGAGCACCAGGCTGTGACCATTCCATCATCTTATAGCTGTCGACATTCAGCAACCTTCAGTTCTGACACACAAAACAAATGCCTTCTTACATCTGGTGCGTTACATATATTGACTCACTGCACTTAACAAATGAGGCTGGATGCTGTTTTTCCTGTACCAACCGTGTGGAAGACAACCAATCTTTGGCAGATCTAAGAAATGTGTTTTGGTCTGCTTTTGGTTATTTTCCTTATTTCCTCTCATATCTGTCCTGTTCCAGGGGAGGATATTGTTATATTAAACATGGCCAAAGTTTCAAATAATGAGGTCAGTAGATTAGATAAGTAATTATTTTTGAATTGTGAATTATGCAAAGCTATTATAGTAGAGTCCAAGAATAATAACTGGAGCTGGAAATGAGCATCACAGGTCCCTAAAACTATTACAACCACTAATAATGAATAGCCAAAGCCAAAGTTAGGATACCTCTCATAGTCTCTTCCAAAAACTCTGCTGCTGCACTCCGACAAAAGCTTTCTTAGAAATGTTTTTTTTTTTTTTTCAGATGGATCACCTCTTTCAGGCACCATTTGATCACTGGGCAGTTTAGAAACACTGGATTTTACATCAGTTCACTTAACTCACATCACAACAGCTTAACTTCAATGTGACATCAAATCCCAAAAGAACTGATGACTAGCAGTCATTTTTGTTGTAATTTATTTAATTCATCCAGCTGCAGAACAGCAGCTGGCACATCAGACCTTAGTGACAGAAAAGAAATGAGCTGCATGACTGCACAGTGTGTCTAGTCAAAAACATAAAGCATAAAGCACTTTATTCTGTCATTGTAACTATGCACTGAATTAACTAAAGTAGGACAATCTAGTCTTATTCATGCAGACAGTACATACTGAACATACACATGGTGCATACTGAGGAAAAAGAGAAAACTTCAGCGATATAACATGTTTACTGAGCATGTCTCTCTCTCATTCCCCTCTTCCTTTTTTTCCTCTTCCGATGCAGCCTCTCCTGCTCTTCTCCTGTTAACAAAGTTCATTGTGTGTGTGTGTGTTTGTGTGTCTCTCACTGAGAGCCATCCATCTCCCGCCCCTGGCCGCCCTCTGTAATTACAATGGGTCTGCCTTCCCTCCATGCCAGCTAATACTCTCCTCATTACATTGTGTGTGTGTGCTTATCAAATACCAAAATATCACCACCTCCGCTCCTTGGTAATCACACTCTACATCAGCTGTCGCCTCCTAAGAGGCTTAGGACATGCACACACAAACACATGCACACACAAACACATGCACATAGATGCACATGAATAAGACTTCACTCAGTGTACCGTACGGGTGCCTGATATGACTGTGCATATGTTTCGTTGGTGGTCAGAGAAGTCAGCTTTCATTTGGTGATTAACAAGGTAATCTGACATATGAGATAAGAATTAATACACCAGGTGTGTGCCTGTAACATCTGTTTGTTCCGTACTTTGGCCAGCTTGAAATCACACTGGGAGCACTTCAGAAGCAGAGCATTCAGTCTTTCATTTTGAGAATTGACAGCATTCTCTATGCTGTTCCTACATCTGAACCTCCTGCCCTCCCCATGTGCTCTATGCAGCCTGAAGCGGCTTCTCTAAAAAAAAATTGACCAGGTGCAAAATTAAGGGACACGGAGCGGAGAGACATCTGAAATGCTCTGCGGCTCATCGGTTGGGATTGCAAGCATTGTCTTGAGTGGGTGTGTTCAGCTCCGGTGGAACACAGCGCAGCCAAGCCTTCCTACAGCCCAAGGAGATGCAACACTGATTGTTTCAGTTTATCAACAGTCCAAGCTCCAAATACAATTCAATACCATTTTATTAGTTCCTATATGAGAGACAGACAACCATTAACATGCCTGTGTTTTAACTGTGGGAGGAAGCCAAAACACCTGGAGAGAACCCATGACAGGCACAAGGACAACATGCAAACTCCATTTTTCAGGGTCAGAAGCAAAGTTTTGAGTTAACTCACAACATCACGTTTATGAATTCATAGAGCTGAAGAGTTTAAGAAAACTCAGGAAAGAGGTTTGTACAATTGCAAATGTAAGTAAGGCCACTGCTTTCAATTCAATTCAATTCAATTTTATTTATATAGCGCCAAATCACAACAACAGTCACCTCAAGACGCTTTATATTTTAGGTTAAAGACCCTACAATAT
>VUQI01039101.1:0-13658 GCA_015106735.1 Paratilapia polleni | reverse complement strand
GCGAGTATGAGCTGTGCTGATTGCAGTTCACTTAACAGCTCCGGGTGTCGTTAACAATTACCTGAAAGTTATTCCTGGCTAGCTCCTTAAAGACTCTGAAATAACTTTAATTACCAGCTACAATATATTCAATTCAATTCAATTTTATTTATATAGCGCCAAATCACAACAGTCACCTCAAGACGCTTTATATTTTAGGTTAAAGACCCTACAATATAGACAGAAAACCCCAACAGTCAGACGACCCCCTATGAGCAAGCACTTGGCAACAGTGGGAAGGAAAAACTCCCTAGATGTGACCCAGATGTGATTTACCAAGGCTGGGAAGTAGTGTCATTGTGTGCAATGTAATTCCAAATCTACCTACAGCTGCCAAAAAGTTGACAAACTGATGCAAAAAAAAAAACCCAAAAACATTGCCAATGCTGCACTGGCTGAAATAATTAGGAACTAGAACTCAACCTGCTCACATGACAAGTTTATCACTATGGTAACATCATATATAAATCCAAAACAAGTTATTTTGCTTGAATTACAATCAATATGAAATTTTTTCTTATAAACTTTTATTTGAATAGAAGATTACTGGGATGACTATACTTACATAACTATATATTTATTCAGAATTATTTATATAATTACATACGCAACTACTGTCTATATTTATTAGCATTCAGCACCCACAGCTCCCATGAGGTTTTGACAGATTTCCTGTGACAAATAGTCAAGAGGGATGTTGCTGTTGGCAAATATCCCATTTGTCTTAGCTACTGGCACACTTTCAAAGCTTCATGGCAGCAGTTTTTGTAATGCTAAACATTAATTTTTTATTTTTTTAATGACAAGATGGCCAGTTTTACTATTCCAGTAGTGAATACTCTTGGATGCCAAAAGAGCCTCAGAAAGGTGTATAAAATTGGAGATCGACCTGATTTTTTGACAGACACTGTGGCTTACTTCATCTTTACAATTACTGATTAATACCCACCAGCATCATTATGGCAAGTACAGTTGGAGTGGTGAAGGGATTGAGGAGATTGAGGAAAAGAGATTTTGGGTGTGGGCTGATAAAGCTGCACTGCAGTGGAGCCTGTAGTTTGGAGAGATTTAAAGATCCAAAGAGCAGAGAGAGTGAAATTATAAGCTGCAAGAAAGAAAGAAGGAGGAGGACGAAGTGATGGTCAAAAACAGAAAAAAACGAAAAGGAATAGAGGAAGATAAGCAATGCAGAAAAAATGTGAACTGGCGGGGGTGTGAAAGAAAAAGCAAATAAAGCAAATAAGAGGATATCAAAGGAGTTACAGAAAGCAGGTGAAAATTTAAGGAAATAAGTGGAAAACAAAAAGAGGAGAAAGGTTGGACTGTGGAAAACAAACTGAGCAAAAAGCAGACAATAAGACAGAGGGGGCGTGACTGTTCAATAACAGAGATGGATGTCAGGGAGAGGCAGAGAAGCCAGTGCAGGAGGAAGAGAGAGGAAAGCTCAAGTATTAACAACCAAAAGGGAGGAAAATATGACCCACTCCAAATGCTATCAGCCCACCAAATGGCAGTTATCAGTTGCAATCACTCCCACAGATACGCCAAGTAGGAGTAGTAGCCTTCTTACCTACTTGAAGTCCAGAAGGAAAATCAGAAAGCAAGGAGACCTCTAACAGTGTGAATAAATGCACCCCAGTCATCTATGAAATGGTGCTACAGTCTGTTTACTGTTGTGAAAGGGTGCGTTTAACCCCAAACCCTGAGCTTTTTCAAACCCTAACCATGCAGTTTTGATGCCTGAACCTCACACTTAGGCCCAAGTGGACCCCCAAAGTGGTGACTGCTGCATCATGCTCCGGTATACTGAGGAATTTTGGTTAATTTTTGTCCAAGCACAGATTTCCAGTGCTTCCTCAATGACAGCTGCCACTGTGAAGCTGTTAGTAATTAATAAATCTATCAACCAAGGCATGTGAAATGACAGTGTGATGACCCAAGTTAAGCCACAGAACACATTAAATCATGAACCTCGCTGTGCTCCACAGAGTGCTTTTCAAACTCTTTGTGCATGAGAAAGAGAGAGAAGCTGAGATTCTTCTTTAGGTTTGGGATGGAGAAAAGGCAGAAAGAAGAGTAATGGAGTAAAATATGGGGAACAGAAGCTTACTCAGTGCTGCAAAGTTAAGCACAGCATGAATGCAGACCAGCAGGGGATTGGGGTGCTGGTACAATTGTGACTGGGCACGATATAAGGCAACCTACTGGCGATATCTAAGGAAATGATATCAACTGGTAACATCCATTCAATGGGATGAAAATACTGGAATTGGCAGGGAGAGGAAGCAATTTATCACAGAGTGGAAGATAGGAGGGAAAAAGGGAAAACATAACAGAGAAACAAAAGCAGAGTTAACAACTTTATCTTAAAGATCCTGTTTTAAATTCATCCAATTACCAACTTCAAACATTAATTAGTTGTTAAAGCAACATACCACTCAGTGTGTGTTGGTACTTGGTACCAAGTGAAGATAGGTTTGTAGTTTGTGTTAAAATATGTGAGATTAATGCTGCATGTTGAAAAATGCCACTAAAGCAGGGGACCACACTCATTTTAGTCCCATGGGCCACTTACAGCTCAATTTGATCTGGGCCACATCAGTTAATCCACTGCATAGTAATCTATAAAATTTTACTTCCCTGAGTTTAACAGCACTTTCAGTGAAGATATATCTACAAAAAGATGATGAATAGCATGACATATCTTGTGAAAAATTTCAAGAATTTGTTGAATTGTAGGGTCTTTACCCTAAAACATAAAGCGCCTTGAGGCAACTGTTGTTGTGATTTGGCGCTATATAAATAAAATTGAATTGAATTGAATTGTGCAGCTCTGTGGCTTAACCAACTTACTTTGGTGTGGTGTGGCAAACGTGCAAACATTGTCCAAATATCTTTGTCAGTAAGTACCCTGCAAAACCAACGATAACAATTCAAACCTCTGGCTTGGATTAAATAATTTTGGACACTTTCATTGTTAACAACTTGCAGTAAAAGGCTTCCTTATGATAAAAGTAAAAGCCCTTCTCCATTTTTTCTGCAACTTTCACAATTTTCAAAGCCATCCAGTGGCCCACATAGGACCCTTTGGAGGGCCGGTTCTAGGCCTTACGTTTGGTTACCCAGTGCATTCAAATGGTATTCACTCAATTCACATCAGTGTTTTTTATATGGCAGCAGTTCACAACAATCGCAGTTGAAGACCCTACAGTGTTACAGAGAGAGCCACAATGATGACAAGGGCTTCTGACCAAGCATCCATGTGTGAAGCCTTTTGGAGTGAGGATAGTGTCTCTGCTGCTACAACCACTGCATCACGTCAACACCACCAAAAGACACCTTCAACAAAACTGCAGTATTTGACACCCTGGCGTTGAGTGTCCCACGAAATGTTCATGAGGAATACGTGTACCATTACACCTGCATTACAGAGTATGTTTGTGTGCTTTCTGTTTCTACCCTATGTGTTTTTGAAGGTTACAAGGCTAAGTGGTGATAAAGACAAATATATCCTTCCATCCCTACTCTTTCCTGACCTTATTAGGATGTGTTAACTCAGGGGAAACCACAAACATGCACGTATTTCAGCAGGAGAGAGTAGCGTGTGCATGTGCACACTTGTGCATGTGGGCGAGAGGAGACACAAGATTGGAGAGTGAGAGGGAAGAACTGGAAGTGCTGAAGGAAAATTTGTCTTATTAGACAAACACACACATTCAGACAGAGACACCTCAAGTCCTTTTTAAGTCATCACCAATTATACACTTGTTATGAATCGCTGTGTCTCTCAAACACGCACACACAGAGATCTTCAACTCCCTTTTGTCTACTCTCACAAAGCCAATTACTATTCACCACCTTCCACCCACCCACACACTCCTCCCCTCTGCTTTGCCATCCACCCACCGCTGTATCCAGGCAGAAGCCATTAGAGACGATGGACAGCAGGCACACAGAACCTTTTATGGACACAAGACTATTCACGTCACACACTGTGTGTCGGCTCAGCATGGCACTAAGCACATGCTGATGTCGGCTGTTCAACTCGTCCGCTTGGAATGAGACAGGAAGTTGGTCAAACTGAGCGCCAGTAAAGGTGAAATATTCTGCAAATACTTTTTATCAGAATTGACCTACACAATAATCAATAGAGAACATACAGTAAGTAGATTATTGTCCTATAGAAATGCAGCTATACCTGTGTCCCCACAGCTCAGTTTTGTATGTCTTATACTTCACTTTTAGCCAGATTAAGTCTGCAAATAGATTTATACTTCAGTTTTCTTAAAGGCTTTTAAAGTATTAACTCCTGTAGCCACAAACATATTTTTCTCTACACTAATCATCTAATGGCATCATGATAAATTACTTTAAGTCTTTTCCAAACTTGCTTTGTTGTAGTTACATTGTAGTTACTTTGTGCAGTATACAGAGGTGTACAGTGTGCTTTAAAGAGTGACATTTTCACTCTATATGTAAAGGCACTTAACTTACGTAAGTGAATGTTTATTTGTGCATACATCACCTGTAAATATCTTCATCTGTATTTTGATCCATAGAAATATTTTATCTCATTCCAGACAATTTAGAAATCTGAAAATTTTGGGTATTTTTCTTCTTTTCTACAGATCATGACTGCAGTCTTACAGGCTTTGTGTTTGATATAATGTTTCACAACATAAACTGAAAATACAGTAAAGAGCTGCTGGAGACCAGAAAAGCACAGACTAAAGACCAGCTCAGCATCATGACGGAAAACTCTGACGCTCGACTGTCATTTTGACAGATGAGAACAGTGATGGTGGATCTACTGTAACATTCAATAATTCATAGACAACACTGTTAAGAATAATCTGGCAGCATCGTTTTCCTGGCTCTTTCATAACATAAAATAGATTGTAGAATCCTCCATCAAGGTCTGCATAAACTACAAGGTTAAAGCTGCGGAAGGATTGCAGGATCAGAAAGTCCCACATTCAGAGACTTTTGGTGACTTCTGACTATAAAAATATGGCTGAAATGATGCTGGAAGAGGGAGAGCTCAGGCTTTAGAGTGAAATAAAATTGTCCAGGGGAAAGACATAAAACGGAAACCATATCGCTGCTGCAGTAACCTCCATTGATGCATTTGATTGCACTCTAGCAAGCCCCCAGTTTAAGTCCATTCATTTCATATTTGCTGGTTTGGATACAGTCACTGTGGTGATTTAGTGTCTCTGCTTTAACTACAGAAAAAATTTATTTGCTTTTTGCAATATTGACATGAGAAGCAAGTGCAAAATTGCAGTCTGTTAATCTTTTCTCTCCATGCCATGATAAACGCACACTCTTTCCAGTGTATTAGTTATTATGATCAAGTTGTTTTGCAAAATGTAACACTTAAGTACGTCTCATTATTGTCCACAGCATACATAATATGGTTCACATAGTCATTAAAATATTAATTGCATTTATTTTTTACATGGCCCAGCAAAGAATCTACACTGCATCTTCATGCCTCTCCTCATTTCTGGCTAGAAGTTAGAATTTTTTTTTTTTAATCTTATTTATTTTTTATAAAAACTGGGTTTAAAAAAAGGTTAGCGTGCTATCTTTATGGGACAAAATGGAGGATTTTGCCAAGACTGAATCCAAAACCATGACCTGTGACTAACGTCGGAAATCCAAGTTAGACTTACTGATTTTGTGTCTTTTTCACACATGGGAGGGATGTCAGCTTTTTCTAATGAAGAAATACTGATTACGCTTCAGTTTTCACTCAGTATCCCGAAGCTACTGGTGTGCAACACTGTGTGTTGTTCAGTGAAAGTAATGGATTGGATTGTTGGGTAATAACATTCAGGTAGAGAGGCAGGATTTTGTCCCTGGAGATAACAAGGTTACAGGTTCAATTCCCCCCAGGTTCAGTCATTTGTATTCTACAAACATGCAGACAGGAAGCCAACAGAAATATGAAACCATGTGTCAAACAACATGTAAGTGATTAAAGGATGTGTGTGGAAGATGGCCGGGCAGATAGGGACACAGAAGGACAATCCAAGTTTGTATCCTAAGGCTTTTTTTTTTTGTTTTTTCCTTTGGTTCCCCTGTTAGGGGAGATACCGAAACCTCTGGACATCCCAGAGGAACAAAAAAGTACACGTAGGTTGAAAGTTACTGTGTAAAGGCTAGCTAAGAAAAGCTACAATTGAAAAATTAATGTTACATAATTTGCCTGTTGACTGTAGAAAAACATTTTGTGTTGCTATTTTAGTTCACATCATACCCATTTCACTAGAAAGCCCATAAAGTTTATAAAAACAGAAGGAGTGTCAAGGCAACCAGTGGCAATGAATTCCTACTGTGCAGTCTGAGTCTACATGGAGACCTCAGAGAATCAGCACCAAAAGCCATCATGGATCAAGTTTCATGTTGCATGATTAATAACAATCCTGTCAATGTGGGCATGGGTTTGATAAAAACAAAACAAGCAATTTGTGACACACAGTCAGAGGTGTTTCCAGGATTGGGGTGGCACAGGGAAGAGATCACGATCGAGGCAGGGGGCCCTCTGGAAAATTAAATCAGAAATAAATACAATGCAGAAAACTGATGTAAAAAAAAAAAAAAAAAAAATAAAAAAAAAAAACTGATGTAAAAAAAAAAAAAAAAAGACTAGGACTATCATTTTCAGGAAAACTGGTCACATGAGAGCCTAAAAATAATTTTTTTGTTGAATAACTGTCTTGCAAATTAGTGAAACAAGTATTTAGTCTCTTTACTTAAGTCATAATCCTACATAAGTACCCTAATAGTACAAAAGTTCTGGCCTCAAACTATACTTACGGTATTTAAAGTTAAAGTACTCATTATGCAGAAACACGTACATTAATATTATATTACTGGATCATGATTCTTGATTCATTAATGTGGATCAATTTAATGTTGCAGCTGGAGATCATTTTAATTGCTTATATACCACTGGGTAGTTTTATCTATAATAATACAGCATCATTCTTTAATCAATTTATACTTTTAAATTTGCAAAATATAAAGTAAATAAAGCTTTAAAATAAATCGTACGGAGTACAAAGGACAATATTTGCATCCAAAATGTAGTGGAGTGGAAATGGAAAGCTGCATAGCATAGAAATACTTAAAGTACAAGTACATTAAAACTGTATTTAATTTAAGGACTTGAGCAAATGTGGCCATCCCCATCCAGTGGGGCTGGACATTATAAGATTAACAGTACCTTAGTTCAATGGTATTGGTGGAGGTGGGAAACATATTGGGAGAGTAGTGCTACCCCATACTATAAACCCCTGCATACAGTGTCACAGTCACAGGACTTATTGAATCAGCAGTCAAATCAGATAAAAAGCACTTAAAGAGTTTGCTGACTTTTTAAGGTTTTTGTTGTTGCAGAATAAACTTTATGATCCTTTGAGAAGTGCCATGTCTCTTATAAGCATCTCAGACAGACTCAGACAAACTACAAACCAGGGAGAGACAGAAACGACACTTTTAACCCAAAGGGACTTTTTCATCTATTTTACCTTTATGGGGTTAATGAAGTGATGATCACAGGTAAATTTAATTTACAGTTCAAGTGTACAGGGCACAAGCTTGGACACACACACACACACACACACACACACACACACACACACACACAGAGCCGACATATCGACCAAAGGAAGAAATGTTGCTCAGAGGTGTAATAAAATGTGATAAAATGAAAGTAATAAAGTATTAATGAGGATGAGGTAATTCAGCCGGGCATAAAAATAATTACTGTGTGCAACACTGGAGAAGAAATGGCCTGACCACTTTCACTGGCATCTCATCCTACTGGACCACTGCCCACATCATTAGACTCCTCCAATCAAAAATATATTTCATATTATTGTCTGAGCTGTCCCCAGTCACTGTCACCATTGCATTTCAGAGATGGAGGAAAGTAAGGAGGAGGAAGGACAGAGAAGTAAAATGACTGATATGAAGTGCACAACTGTTCTACAAACAGGAAGAAAAATGGAGAGACAGAAATATGGAAAGAGAGGCAGGGACAGGAGGTCCAAGAGTCAAAGAAGACATGGATGATGAAAACAAATGAAGAAAAGGATGCAGTGACCCAAAAATTACATAAAAATTATAAAGAAAGAAGACATTGCTTTAAAAACATTAATATCATGAGCAAAGACTCTCTCCATTGTTTGAAATGGATTTTAAACACCTCAATGAATGTAAACCCAGCGTATTTACTCTCCTCTGAAATAAAACGGGACATGTACTGGGCTGTGATTTTTTCTGTCTTCATTATAATTCTGATGCCACTCCAGCCATCTGCCAGCCTGCTCTGAATTCTTCTCTCTTTTTTTGGTGTTGCAATCATTTCCATAAAAGTAACTGTTTTTCAACAATAATCAGATCCACAATCATCACAACTCTGTCAGTGTTGTTTACATGAAGTACTCAAGGAAGCTAAACACAGCTTAGTAACACCACAGGCAACTATTCTTTTAAAGGTGTAATAGAGTGACTTATAATGATAGTGTGTCTTACGATATATATGAGACATTGACTGTATACTATGAATTATAGTTTTTAGAAAGATAATTAGAATTTGCCAAAATCAGAACAGGCAGGTCAGACTTTGGAAAGCAGAATCAGCCAAGAATGGAAATGGACTGGCATTTACACCGAAGGCATTTTGCTGAATTTCTGGGTATCAGACTTTGCAATATACAAAAACATGTACTCCAAAGTTTTCATATGTTCAACACCAAGTGAGAGGGACAGTGAAAAGTTTGAAATAGAAGAAAAAGAAGACAGAAGTAGAGAGAAAAACACAAGGAGCAGAAAGGAGAAAAGAGGAAGCAGCAAAAACAGTTAAAGAGAAAGAAAAATAAAACAGATTTAAGAAAAACGGCACAAACATGGAGATAACAACCTGTTGGTTGTTGGCAACAAGTCCCTGATCTCTTATTAAATGCTGCTACATCACATCACACACAGGCTGGAGGGAAGACTTGCGTGAACACACACGCACAGACATGCTGGCATGCACACACGCACACGCACGTGTTTATTTTTTCATATAAAAAAAAAAAACGACATATAATCACAGGTTAATGTGCGAACAGTTGTTTTATCCACACACTCACACACACACACTCACGTACACAAAGGGCAGCCCCGGGTTTCCTGGCTGTGGATAACAGCAGTGAGATGTTTAGTATTCAGAGTAAAGTAATAAAACCAGAGGACAGTGCGAGCTGGCTTCAGTAACAAAGCAGCCTCTTTGTGACTCGCTCACTGGGACTTGTGTGTGTGTGTGTGTGTAGCTGGATCTCTCCCCATGAAGCATTTGTTCATGCATAAACCAACTGCTCATTAAAACTTTGCGTACAGTACACAGTGCTTCTATGTGTGTATGCGTGAGAACATAACTCATCCACGCACAAATGCATGAAGGCAGTTTACTTACCCAAATCAAGCTCATGGGGTCGTGGAGGAGTTCAGATGCCCTGCAACAGTCACAAAAATTTAATTAGTAGATGGCCTGGATACAGCGAATTACACAACATACAATTTATCTTTTAATTTTAGTCATAAAAACATTGAACAAATCTGTGTGCCAGACGTGATGACTCTCTAAATGCACTTTTCAAATGAAGTACTGCAACACAATACTATATACACACACCCATCTCCTCAAAGTGGTTTCCCACTGTGTAGCATCCTACCGATACAAACCTGCTTCTCTTCAGCCTTAATGTCCTGAGACACTTAACCAAAGAAAACAGATCAATGGAAAGAAATTGCTTTGTTTCACTGGCTATAAAGGATTTGTCTCCACTGCACCTATAGAAAATCATTAAGAGAATCAGAAGCTAATATTTCTATTGAGAACATGGCGAACTTCAAAGGTTTCTGGTGATTTGTTTTTGGCACCATTTCCCCTAGCAAACAGAGGAAGGTACTGAAAATATAATTGTCTGCTCTAAGAGATTTTATCATTGGCTGCTTTAATCCTTTCAAACTTCAGTACTTCATTTATTCCAGTCTCCGTAATTGCATATTCCTCACTTCTGCCAATGTGTTGGTAAATAAACTATAGCTTAGAGGACCTGCCAGGGTACATTAAATGTTAAAACAGAGAACATCCAGCCTTTAAAAGCGTGGGAATTTAAATGTCTCAGCAGGTTGCAGGGGCTGATGAAGCAATGGCTTGCCAAGACTTCAGCAGCTCGTTCACCAACCTGTCTGTCTGCCTGTCTGTTTGCCTTTCCTGAGGTAGTGATGAGGGTTCCTCTCTCAGGGATAAAGGGCATATAGATTGGATTATTGATTGGTGCCCACAAAAGGAAGAGAAAATGAAGTGTGTGTGTGTGTGTGTGTGTCTGTGAGAGAGAGAGACACAAAGACGGCAACAGAGGTTTAGAAAGTGTGGAAAACGCCCACAGCTGAAGCAGCTAGCAGACAGATGAAAAAAAGCTCTATAATGACAGAGGTGAGTGTTATGCCACAGAGTACTTTTTAAAAGATGCATCAGGCCATTTTTGTTATGTCAAAGCCGCTGGCATTTACACAAAAGGTGTCCTTCAGTGTCTGCACCCTGATGCTCCAGGTTATCTCAGGTCAGTGAGACAGTTCTGTCACTCCCAACTCAATGTTCTCTCACTCCTGCAGTTTGTGTTTTGTCCTCGAGCTCTCCTCTGTTTCTCTCTTCTCTTTCCCCTCAACCCCCAAGCAGTCGCAGCAGATGGCTGCCCCTCCCTGAGCCTGGTTCTGCTGGACTTCTGCTGGAGGGTGAGTTCTTCCTCCCCACTGTCACCAAGTGCTGCTCATAGGGGACTATCTGATCACTGGGACCTTCTTTTTACTGTTTTAGGGTCTTTACCTTACAACATACAGCACCTTGGGCAGCGGTTCTTCTGCAGGGTTAATGTTGTGCAGAGGCATACGTTTAAAAGCCGGTGAAAAACAAAACACCACGTAAAGGGAAAAAAAAAAGATGAACTACAAAAAGGACCCAATCGGTCTCATAGCTGACAAACCTGCGACTTACGATCCACCATCCCTCCAACCTCCTAACGTGAACTTTGTCAGTCTCTTGTCAGTGCATCATGGGGAGACACAGAAGGCCTCAGAGAAAACATGTTTTATTACACCCTGGGACATGAACATATTGGATGCATTGAAGTCTTTACTCTACCATTATATCACAGATTTCATCAGAAGACAATTATAGGCCAGCAGTATAGTAAGGATGTCAAATTAAAGGGGATCCATGATACACATTTCCAGCTCCATATTCTAGTGCAGTTCATGCCTTGTCGTAAACAAGCTGTTTTAGCTCCTGGCTCTGTAAGCCAACTTTCTTCTGACTGGCTGCCCCTTGTAAACAGGAGATCTGAACAGCACAGGGTAGTCACAACCATGTGCCTCACACGACCATATTAGGGTTATCTGCTCTCACTGGCATCATTAGGACACAAAGGTAGAAAAAAAGCAGTTGTTGCAGTTGTATATGAACATTTCCTGTTTTCACTGTCCTACTTGTGAAAATGCAAATGTATGTTGACACGTATGGGTTAATTTTTCAAATGGCGACGCAGTCTAAATGATGTTAAAACTTTGCCTGTCTTATTGTCACTTTGGACGAAGATGTGCAATACAATTAAGCGCACCAAAGCATTCACTTGTTCCATCATCCAACTTGTATAATGAAAATTGAACACACTGGAAAAAGAGACAGTCCACCTTCAAAGTAAAAGTTGCACCTTTTGAACATTGCATAAAAGAAAATACAAAAGAAAGAAAACAGTGTGCCATTCAGATTTTTTCAGTGTGTATTTTTAAACTGGGCAAAATTGAAACTACACTAAGCTAAAATTTTTTGATAGACATTTAATTAGAATTCAGTTTCCCCACATCTAGTTATAATATATTATGTGTGAACAGTAAAATACAATGATCTTATAAATAGAGCTTATAAATAAAATAACAATATTAAAATGTGATTGCATGGAACTGCCAGATACTGTATACTGAATAAATTGCTGATATATTATAACTATTGAGACCCGTTAATGACAAAAGTAATTATTTTTAATGACTGTCAGAGCACAAAACCTGCTGTGCTCTGACAGGTCGTATAAGTTGACCTAGGGTTCTCTGGCTTACTTTAGCTTACTGTATTACATAATGAAAACATTCGACAGAGGCACTATATAAGCTGCATCACAAAGAAATTAAAGCTTTGTTAAATATTTTTTCTGCTGGTGACTTGCATATACAGTGCTACAGTAGTCATGGAGGGTTAAGTTGTTGGGCCTTTTGGACGAGCATCTGCATTTGGGGGCAAATACAAAGATTTTGCTGCAGCCAGCACATTTCAAAAAGGTGCAACTTTTACTTTGAAGGTGGACTGTGTCTGTTCCGGTACGTGGACCCTGGCCATGATTAACATGACAATATCTCGCTCTGTCTCTGTCTCTCTCTGTCTCTCTCTCTCTCTCTATATATATATATATGCATATGTGCATCTATGCCATTGTACTCTGTACTAGTTACAGTTTGGCCTGATACTCTTAAAATGAACATTAATTACTGACAGCTGTTATGACCTTCTGCTCATAATGTTTGCCATTTTAAATACCAACCTTTGTGTCTGAATTCAGTCACCCAGTGGTGCCGAAATAACTTTTTGTATTTCCACACAACTTTTTAGTTTTCTCCCTCATGGAGTGAGTATGTGAAATGCTCACAGTGTGGAGCTGGCTGTCATTTCGAAGAGCAGGGCTGCATTAACAGCAAACTGAGCAACCGAAAATGTATTTTTCACTTTCATTTCACTTTTTTTACTTTTCCTTCTCTGTTGCTGTTTGGTTAGGTTTAGGCAACAGAACCATGTGGTTAGACTTTGGAAAAGAGCTTTATTAAGTTAACTTTCATCGCACCTTACAAGCCAAACTACTTCTCTCTTAACTAGTGATGCCAGCAGAGTACATTTTTGTTCAAATTTCAGCACTGAGGGAGCATTTTTGTAATACCAAGTGGAAAAAAAGGAAAAATGCTGCTAAATGGGTACTCCGTGTTTTATATTGTGACACTTAAGGGTTCTTGCCAAGCACCAGAATGTGATGCATTGAGAGTAAGTGAAGGTTGGTAGCAGTTATTATAGTTTTATATTTTCTTATTAGTTTTTATTTTTATTTCGTTTTGACTTTTTGTTCTTAATTCAGTTTAGTTTCAGTTAGTTCCCAGAGTGGGTTTGCTTGTTTCAGTTTAATTTTTATTGTTTGAAAATGTTTAGTTTTAGTTTAGTTTTTATTAGTTTCAGTGTTAGTTTTAATCTTTTTAAGTATTATTGTATTTAGGGAAGATGCCAGAGGCAAGATTTAGGAAAATCAGTCTGGATATTACAATATAAACACAGAACTTCGTGAAAGCAGTTGACTCTCAGTCTTGTAGACATCCAAAGTCTCAATGAAC
This sequence comes from Paratilapia polleni, assembly GCA_015106735.1. NCBI lineage: Eukaryota > Metazoa > Chordata > Actinopteri > Cichliformes > Cichlidae > Paratilapia > Paratilapia polleni. Next base: position 134 of record VUQI01039101.1, on the reverse strand, counting down.
ATGTCCATCAAAGCCTCATCAGGGAAGTCGTGATAACAAATTTTACCAAATTAACAAATGCTAAAACTAAGGATATTTCCTCTATATTTTTATTTTATTTTAGTTAGTTTTCCAAGTTCACAAAATCGTTTCAG